>SZYD01001789.1:30000-36899 GCA_009363875.1 Mikania micrantha | reverse complement strand
AATCAGGCAACCAACCAACACAACTCGGGAACCAGGGTAATCAGGCAACCAACCAACACAACTCGAGGAACCAGGGGTAATCAGGCAACCAACAGAACCAACTCAGGAACCAGGGTAATCAGGCAACCAACCGAACAACTCAGGGACCAGGTAATCAGGCAACAACCAACACAACTCGGGAACCAGGGAATCAGGCAACCAACAGAACCAACTCGGGAAACAGGGCAATCAGGCAACCAACCGAACCAACTCAGGACCAGGTAATCAGGCAACCAACCAACACAACTCAGAACCAGGGTAATCAGGCAACCAACTGAACAATCTCGGAAACAAATGGGTGCAGGCAACCATGTCATTGCGGGACATTGATTGAGCAGAGGCTGGGACGGACCATGAATGGGCTGCGTTGGGGGGCCGCTTGTCTCGAGTTTGCAGCCATTCACGGTCGTTGATGGCATGGGGCTGCTCCCCCCAATACTCATACTCTACCACCCCCACCTATACCCCCCTATATATACATTCTGCACAAAAAGTAAAGTGACAGGAACAGACACTACTTTCTTCCGTACCCTTCACAAACCAAAATCGCATAGTAGCCCACAAAAAGCCGACAACCACGCTAAAAACATCAGGAATAAGGCAACCGCAGGGGGGCCGAGGTCCACAAAACCCCGTGTCAGCGTGCCATGCGATGGGCCGCCCCTCAGCCGGTTGGCCGAGACATGGGCCGTGCCCGGGCCGCATGGCCAGGCCATGGGGACGCCGTCGTCTCCCATGGCTTTCAACTACTAGTACCCCCCTATATATACATTCTGCACAAAAAGCAAAGTGACTGGAACAGACACTACTTCTTCCGTAGCCCCCCACAGGCCAAAATCGATAAAAACCTTGCCAATGCCGCCCAACAAGCTCGCAAAATCCGGAATTAGGCTACCGCAGAGGGCCGGGGTGCTCAAGACCCCGTGTCATTGTGCCACGCGATGGGCCGCCCATAGGCCGCTTGGCCGAGAAATGGTGCCGCGCCCGGGCCGCATGGCCAGGCCATGGGGCCGCCCGGCTCCCATGGCTTTCAACTACTGGTACCCCCCTATATATACATTCTGCACAAAAAGTAAAGTGACTGGAACAGACACTACTTTATTGCCGGGCTCCATAGGCCAAATTCGATAAAAACCTTGCCAATGCCACCCAACACTCTCCTAATATCCGGAATAAGGCTACCACAGCTCGGCCAAGATGGGCAAGACACCGTGTCAGCGTGCCGTTCAATTGGCCGCACATGTGCCGCTCGGCCATGAAATGGTGCTACCCACGGGCCGCATGGCCAGGCCATGGGGCCATCGGTCCTCCATTATCAAGAATCAGCCAACCACAGGCGTTCTGGGGTGTGCCAGAGCCTAGGTCAGCGTGCCACTCGATGGGCCGTCCATGTGCCGCATGTCCTGGCCAAGGGCTGAGCACGGGCCGCATATATGCCAACTGCCAACTGCCAAGTGCAAAGGGCTAAGGGCGCCATCAAAGCGCCACAATGCGCCTCATTGCGCCCCACGCCCCCGCGCCTCCGTGGCGCGCGCGCGCGCGTGTTCTCTTCGTGTTCTGGTTAGGCCAAATGATGGGCCGCACATGTGCCGCCCGGCTTAGCATAGGTGCCGCGCACGGGCCGCATGGCCAGGCCATGGGGCCGCCCGGCTCCATGGCTTTCAACAAGTAGCACCCCCATATATATACATTCTGCACAAAAAGAAAGTGACTGGAACAGACACTACTTTCTTCCGTACCCCTTCACAAGCCAAACTCGATAAATAGGTTGCTGAAACCGCCCAACAAGGTGGAAACATCCGGAAAAAGGCTACCGCAGGGGGGCCGGGGAGCGCAGGACCCCGTGTCATCGTGCCATGCGATGGGCCGCCCACAGGCCGCTTGGCCTAGAAATGGTTGCCACGCCCGGGCCGCATGGCCAGGCCATGGGGCCGCCCGGCTCCCATGGCTTTCAACTACAGGTACCCCCCTATATATACATTCTGCACAAAAAGTAAAGTGACTGGAACAGACACTACCTTTCTCCTTAGCCCCCAACAGGCCAAAATCGATTGAAACCTTGCCAACGCCGCCCAACAAGCTCGCAACTTCCGGAAAAAGGCTACCGCAGGGGGGCCGGGGTGCGCAAGACCCCGTGTCATCGTGCCACGCGATGGGCCGCCCATAGGCCGCTTGGCCTAGAAATGGTGCCGCGCCCGGGCCGCATGGCCAGGCCATGGGGCCGCCCGGCTCCAATGGCTTTCAACTACTGGTACCCCCCTATATATACATTCTGCACAAAAAGTAAAGTGACTGGAACAGACACTACCCTTCTCCTTAGCCCCCCACAGGCCAAAATCGATAAAAACTTGCCAATGCCGCCCTAGCAACTTCCGGAAAAAGGCAACCGCAAGGAGGCCGGGGTGCCCAAGACCCCGTGTCATCGTGCCACGCGATGAGCCGCCCATAGGCCGCTTGGCCTAGAAATGGGGCCGCGCCCGGGCCGCGTGGCCAGGCCATGGGGCCGCCCGGCTCCCATGGCTTTCAACTACTGGTACCCCCCTATATATACATTCTGCACAAAAAGTAAAGTGACTGGAACAGACACTACCCTTCTCCTTAGCCCCCCACAGGCCAAAACCGATAAAAACTAGCCAATAACGCCACGCAAGCTCGCAACTTCCTGAAAAAGGCAACCGGAAGGAGGCCGGGGTGCCCAAGACCCCGTGTCATAGGGCCACGCGATGGGCCGCCCATAGGCCGCTTGGCCTAGAAATGGGGCCGCGCCCGGGCCGCATGGCCAGGCCATGGGGCCGCCCGGCTCCCATGGCTTTCAACTACTGGTACCCCCCTATATATACATTCTGCACAAAAAGTGAAGTGACTGGAACAGACACTACTTTCTTCCTTAGGCCCCGCAGGCCAAAATCGATAAAAACCTTGCCAATAACGCCCAACACGCTCGCAACTTCCTGAAAAAGGCAACCGCAGGGGGGCCGGGGTGCCCAAGACCCCGTGTCATAGTGCCACGCGATGGGCCGCCCATAGGCCGCTTGGCGTAGAAATGGGGCCGCGCCCGGGCCGCATGGCCAGGCCATGGGGCCGCCCGGCTCCCATGGCTTTCAACTACTGGTACCCCCCTATATATACATTATGCACAAAAAGTAAAGTGACTGGAACAGACACTACCCTTCTCCTTAGCCCCCCACAGGCCAAAATCGATAAAAACTTGCCAATGCCGCCCTCGCAACTTCCGAAAAAAGGCAACCGCAAGGAGGCCGGGGTGCCCAAGACCCCGTGTCATCGTGCCACGCGATGGGCCGCCCATAGGCCGCTTGGCCTAGAAATGGTGCCGCGCCCGGGCCGCATGGCCAGGCCATGGGGCCGCCCGGCTCCAATGGCTTTCAACTACTGGTACCCCCCTATATATACATTCTGCACAAAAAGTAAAGTGACTGGAACAGACACTACCCTTCTCCTTAGCCCCCCACAGGCCAAAATCGATAAAAAACTTGCCAATGCCGCCCTAGCAACTTCCGGAAAAAGGCAACCGCAAGGAGGCCGGGGTGCCCAAGACCCCGTGTCATCGTGCCACGCGATGAGCCGCCCATAGGCCGCTTGGCCTAGAAATGGGGCCGCGCCCGGGCCGCGTGGCCAGGCCATGGGGCCGCCCGGCTCCCATGGCTTTCAACTACTGGTACCCCCTATATATACATTCTGCACAAAAAGTAAAGTGACTGGAACAGACACTACCCTTCTCCTTAGCCCCCCACAGGCCAAAACCGATAAAAACTAGCCAATAACGCCACGCAAGCTCGCAACTTCCTGAAAAAGGCAACCGGAAGGAGGCCGGGGTGCCCAAGACCCCGTGTCATAGGGCCACGCGATGGGCCGCCCATAGGCCGCTTGGCCTAGAAATGGGCCGCGCCCGGGCCGCCTGGCCAGGCCATGGGGCCGCCCTGCTCCCATGGCTTTCAACTACTGGTACCCCCCTATATATACATTCTGCACAAAAAGTAAAGTGACTGGAACAGACACTACCCTTCTCCTTAGCCCCCCACAGGCCAAAATCGATAAAAACTTGCCAATAACGCCCCGCAAGCTCGCAACTTCCTGCAAAAGGCAACCGCAAGGAGGCCGGGGTGCCTTAGACCCCGTGTCATAGTGCCACGCGATGGGCCGCCCATAGGCCGCTTGGCGTAGAAATGGGGCCGCGCCCGGGCCGCATGGCCAGGCCATGGGGCCGCCCGGCTCCCATGGCTTTCAACTACTGGTACCCCCCTATATATACATTATGCACAAAAAGTAAAGTGACTGGAACAGACACTACCCTTCTCCTTAGCCCCCCACAGGCCAAAATCGATAAAAACTTGCCAATGCCGCCCTCGCAACTTCCGAAAAAAGGCAACCGCAAGGAGGCCGGGGTGCCCAAGACCCCGTGTCATCGTGCCACGCGATGGGCCGCCCATAGGCCGCTTGGCCTAGAAATGGTGCCGCGCCCGGGCCGCATGGCCAGGCCATGGGGCCGCCCGGCTCCAATGGCTTTCAACTACTGGTACCCCCCTATATATACATTCTGCACAAAAAGTAAAGTGACTGGAACAGACACTACCCTTCTCCTTAGCCCCCCACAGGCCAAAATCGATAAAAACTTGCCAATGCCGCCCTAGCAACTTCCGGAAAAAGGCAACCGCAAGGAGGCCGGGGTGCCCAAGACCCCGTGTCATCGTGCCACGCGATGAGCCGCCCATAGGCCGCTTGGCCTAGAAATGGGGCCGCGCCCGGGCCGCATGGCCAGGCCATGGGGCCGCCCGGCTCCCATGGCTTTCAACTACTGGTACCCCCCTATATATACATTCTGCACAAAAAGTAAAGTGACTGGAACAGACACTACCCTTCTCCTTAGCCCCCCACAGGCCAAAACCGATAAAAACTAGCCAATAACGCCACGCAAGCTCGCAACTTCCTGAAAAAGGCAACCGGAAGGAGGCCGGGGTGCCCAAGACCCCGTGTCATAGGGCCACGCGATGGGCCGCCCATAGGCCGCTTGGCCTAGAAATGGGGCCGCGCCGGGCCGCCTGGCCAGGCCATGGGGCCGCCCTGCTCCCATGGCTTTCAACTACTGGTACCCCCCTATATATACATTCTGCACAAAAAGTAAAGTGACTGGAACAGACACTACCCTTCTCCTTAGCCCCCCACAGGCCAAAATCGATAAAAACTTGCCAATAACGCCCCGCAAGCTCGCAACTTCCTGCAAAAGGCAACCGCAAGGAGGCCGGGGTGCCTTAGACCCCGTGTCATAGTGCCACGCGATGGGCCGCCCATAGGCCGCTTGGCGTAGAAATGGGGCCGCGCCCGGGCCGCATGGCCAGGCCATGGGGCCGCCCGGCTCCCATGGCTTTCAACTACTGGTACCCCCCTATATATACATTATGCACAAAAAGTAAAGTGACTGGAACAGACACTACCCTTCTCCTTAGCCCCCCACAGGCCAAAATCGATAAAAACTTGCCAATGCCGCCCTCGCAACTTCCGAAAAAAGGCAACCGCAAGGAGGCCGGGGTGCCCAAGACCCCGTGTCATCGTGCCACGCGATGGGCCGCCCATAGGCCGCTTGGCCTAGAAATGGGGCCGCGTGGCCAGGCCATGGGGCCGCCCGGCTCCCATGGCTTTCAACTACTGGTACCCCCCTATATATACATTCTGCACAAAAAGTAAAGTGACTGGAACAGACACTACCCTTCTCCTTAGCCCCCCACAGGCCAAAATCGATAAAAACCATGCCAATAACGCCCCGTAAGCTCGTAACTTCCTGAAATAGGCAACCGCAAGGAGGCCGGGGTGCCCAAGACCCCGTGTCATAGTGCCACGCGATGGGCCGCCCATAGGCCGCTTGGCCTAGAAATGGGGCCGCGCCCGGGCCGCATGGCCAGGCCATGGGGCCGCCCGGCTCCCATGGCTTTCAACTACTGGTACCCCCCTATATATACATTCTGCACAAAAAGTGAAGTGACTGGAACAGACACTACTTTCTTCCTTAGGCCCCGCAGGCCAAAATCGATAAAAACCTTGCCAATAACGCCCAACACGCTCGCAACTTCCTGAAAAAGGCAACCGCAGGGGGGCCGGGGTGCCCAAGACCCCGTGTCATAGTGCCACGCGATGGGCCGTCCATAGGCCGCTTGGCCGAGAAATGGAGCCGCGCCCGGGCCGCATGGCCAGGCCATGGGGCCGCCCGTCTCCCATGGCTTTCAACTACTAGTACCCCCCTATATATACATTCTGCACAAAAAGTAAAGTGACTGGAACAGACACTACTGTTCTCCTTAGCCCCCCACAGGCCAAAATCGGTAAAAAACCATGCCAATGACGCCCGACAGGCTCCCATGATCCGGAAAAAGGCAACCGCAGGGGGGCCGGGGTGCGCAAGACCCCGTGTCATAGTGCCAAGCGATGGGCCGCCCTTAGGCCGTCGGGCCAGGAAATGGTGCCGCGCCCGGGCCGCATGGCCAGGCCATGGGGCCGCCCGTCTCCCATGGCTTTCAACTACTGGTACCCCCCTATATATACATTCTGCACAAAAAGCAAAGTGACTGGAACAGACACTACCCTTCTCCTTAGCCCCCCACAGGCCAAAATCGATAAAAACTTGCCAATGACGCCCCGTAAGCTCGTAACTTCCTGAAATAGGCAACCGCAAGGAGGCCGGGGTGCCCAAGACCCCGTGTCATAGTGCCACGCGATGGGCCGCCCATAGGCCGCTTGGCCTAGAAATGGGCCGCGCCCGGGCCGCATGGCCAGGCCATGGGGCCGCGCCCGGGCCGCATGGCCAGGCTATGGGGCCGCCCGGCTCCCATGGCTTTCAACTACTGGTACCC
>SZYD01001789.1:20000-25000 GCA_009363875.1 Mikania micrantha | reverse complement strand
TTATCTTCGTTTCGCGATTCCGGGAGCATACGAACTCCGTTTTGCGCACGGTTTTCGCCTACGTTCACGATTTTTCGAGCTCTTTCCCATGGTTATAATCTCAAGACCTAAAGAGTTCAAAATATTTGACCTCTTATTTAATGCTATATTCGATTCGGTGTATCTTGAAATCGGAGCGTCGTTTCGAAATTTCGCTTCCACTCATTCTCTTCATTTTCGAGTTATGATTCTAAACATGAACTCAGTTGGTCATCTATTTAAATAAGCATTAGGTGATGGATGTTTCTTTGCGATCTACTAACACCATTTTTCGCATACTATCAACCTGTAATAATTAAAATCATCAAATCAACGTGGATTTTAAGCATGACCACATGTGATTTCGTCATTAATAACGTAATTCTCGAATACAATTATCACAGTCTCCCCCTGTTATTGGAATTTCGTCCCGAAATTCAGTTTGCACTCATCTATGATTGTCTGTTTATGAAAACAAGTGAGGATATCTCTTTTTCATACGATCCTCACGTTCCCAAGTGAATTCAGGACCACGCTTGGAATTCCATCTGATCTTTACAATAGGTATCCGACTGCGTTTTAGTTTCTTGACGTCTCGGTCCATAACCTCAACAGGTTCTTCAATAAACTGATGATTATCTTCAACTCGTATTTCTTCAATAGGAACGACATGTGATTCATCGGATAAACACTTTTTAAGGTTGCATACATGAAATACATCATGTATGTTACTGAGTTCGGAAGGTAATTCCAATCGATATGCTACCGGTCCAATCCTTTCAAGGATTTTGAAAGGACCAACATATCTAGATGCTAGTTTACCTTGTTTCCCGAATCTGACTAAGCCTTTCCATGGAGAAACTTTTAACATAACTTTGTCACCAACTTGAAATTCCAAAGGCTTTCTTCGAGTATCGGCGTAACTCTTTTGACGATCCTGTGCAGCTTTGATTCTGTCTCGTATAACAGTAATTTTATCAGTTGTTTCTTGTATAAGTTCTGGACCTATGAATTGGGTTTCACCTATTTCAGCCCAGCAAATAGGAGACCTACATTTTCGTCCATACAAAGCTTCAAACGGTGCGCATTTGATGCTTGTGTGATAGCTGTTGTTGTAAGAGAATTCAACCAGAGGAAGGTGAGTATCCCAGCTACCACCAAAATCAATAACACAACATCTTAACATATCTTCTACCACTTGAATGGTTCGTTCAGTTTGGCCATCAGTTTGAGGATGGTAAGCTGTGCTAAGATTAAGTTGTGATCCCAAAGCCTTTTGAAACGTTTGCCAGACTCTTGAAGTAAATCTACTATCTCTATCAGAAACAATTGAGATTGGCACTCCGTGTCTGCTCACAATTTCATCAAGATAAAGTTTGGCTAACCTGTTCGTGTTATAGTCTTCTCGAATGGCTAAGAAATGTGCTGACTTAGTCAATCGATCCATAATAACCCAAATTGCATCATGACCCCTAGGTGTTTTAGGCAATTTGGTTATGAAATCCATAGAGATTTGCTCCCATTTCCATACCGGAATCTCCAATGGTTGTAATAACCCAGAGGGTCTTTGATGTTCAGCTTTTACTCTTAAACATGTGAGGCATTTACTAACATATGTAGCAATATCTTTCTTCATTCCAGGCCACCAATAGTATTCACGAAGATCTTGGTACATCTTGTCCGCGCCTGGGTGAATCGAATATTGAGATTTATGGGCTTCATCCATAATTACTTTCCTTAGATCTCCAAATGAAGGTACCCATATTCGATTTTGGAAATAATATGTCCCATCTGATTTGGTTTCAAATTTTTGATTTAAACCTTGTAATACTTCATTAGAGACATGAGTCTCTGTAAGTGCTTTTGTTGTGCTTCACGGATTTGGGGTATAAGACTAGTCTGAATAGTCATCTCCAATGCTCGCACTCTTCTGGGTTTAACTCTGTCTTTCCGACTCAATGCATCTGCCACCACATTAGCTTTGCCTGGGTGATAGCGGATTTCACAGTCGTAATCATTGAGCAATTCTATCCAACGTCTTTGTCGCATATTAAGTTCCTTTTGATCAAAAATGTGTTGAAGACTTTTATGGTCTGTGTAAATAACACATTTGGTACTATAAAGGTAATGTCTCCAAATTTTCAAAGCAAAAATTACAGCACCTAACTCAAGATCATGTGTCGTATAGTTCTTTTCATGAATCTTGAGTTGTCGTGACGCATAAGCAATGACTTTGTCTCGTTGCATTAGCACGCAACCAAGACCCAAGTTAGAAGCATCACAATAGACTGTAAAGTCATCATTACCTTCTGGTAAACTGAGAATAGGAGAATTGCATAGCTTGTGTTTAAGCAATTGGAATGCATCTTCTTGTACTTCACCCCAAACGAATGGTTGATCCTTTTGAGTAAGAGTAGTAAGTGGAACGGCTATCTTGGAAAAATTGGCGATAAATCGCCGATAGTATCCGGCTAATCCTAGGAAAGAACGAATTTCCGATGGTGTCTTTGGTGCTTTCCAGTCTTTTATAGCTTCAATTTTGGCTGGATCGACATGAATACCTTGCTGATCCACAACATGACCTAAAAACTGAACTTCTTTTAGCCAAAACGCGCACTTCGAGAACTTGGCGTAAAGTTGTTCTTCCTTTAAAAGTTCCAGAATCAGTCTAAGATGAGTTTCATGATCCTTCTCAGTCTTAGAGTAAATCAATATGTCGTCAATGAAGACAATGACAAATTGATCCAAATAAGGTCTACATACCCTGTTCATAAGATCCATGAACACTGCAGGGGCATTGGTTAGTCCAAAGGGCATAACCAGAAATTCATAGTGTCCATAGCGTGTTCTGAACGCTGTTTTAGAAATGTCATCATCATGAACTCTCAGTTGATGATAACCAGATCGAAGATCAATCTTAGAGAAATAAGTAGCTCCTTGAAGTTGATCGAATAAATCATCGATCCTTGGTAATGGATAACGATTCTTGATAGTCAACTTGTTGAGTTCACGATAATCGATGCACATTCTAAACGATCCATCTTTCTTTTTGACGAACAAGATTGGTGCACCCCAAGGAGAATAACTAGGTCTGATGAAACCCTTATCTAATAGTTCTTGTAGCTGGCTTGAGAGTTCTTGCATTTCAGATGGTGCAAGACGATAAGGCGCTTTAGCAACAGGATTTGCCCCAGGTACAAGATCTATTCTGAATTCAACTTGACGTACTGGTGGAAGTCCAGGTAGCTCATCAGGGAATACTTCAGGAAAATCACGAATGACAGGAATATCCTGAATAGTTTTCTTAGAAGATTCCTTAGCCACTACATGTGCTAGGAAAGCAGGATATTGTTTGCGAAGATAGCTTCGAGCCTTCATGCATGATACTATCTTGAGTGTACGACAAGGCTTGTCTCCATAGACTCGTAATGTTTCCCCAGATGGTAATGGAATTTGTACAAGCTTGTTTGAGCAAACGATTTCAGCACGATTAGAAGATAACCAATCCATGCCCACAACAATGTCAAAGCTTCCCAAGTTCATTGGGATCAAATTGATAGAAAATTCATGATCAATGAGTTTCAATGTACAATTGTGAATGATAGAATTGGCATGTATAAGTTTACCGTTTGCTATTTCTATGGTATACGGGGGTTCTAGTACTTCTACTGATTTACCCAAATGAGGTACAACTGACGTTGAGACAAAACTCTTGTCAGCACCGGTATCAAATAGCACTGAAGCATAATGATCGTTAATAGTGAACGTACCTGTGACAACCGTTGTTTCTTCGCGTGCTTCATGAGCATTCATAGAAAACACGCGTGCTGGAGCATTCTGACTTTGATTGTTGTTAAAAAGTCTGGGACATCTGTTCCTAAAATGACCAGTTGCTCCACATTCATAGCATGCTGGCCCAACGGATTTTGATGCGGCCATCGACGTAGTTGCATTGACCACTTTCCCAGTGAATTGACACCTTTGTCCCAGATGACCATATCTCCCACACTTGGTACATTTCCAACACTGTCGACCAAATGGATGATGATACTTGCAATTGTTACATAAAGGATAAGGTCCAATGTATGATCTTCGGGAGTTTGTGGTAGAGTCTCCAACTGACGGTGCTTGATATATAGAAGTAGATGGGGTTGATGAAATTGCAAAACTTTTATTAGTTTTCTGCTTCTTCTTAGGTGGCTCTGTTAGCTTCTTTTCTTCCTTAACCGCAGGAAGAACATCATCGGTTCGAGTGAGTTGACCACCCTTCACAAATTCATTGGTAATATCAGCAGCTAGATGTATTGCTGATTGCAGAGTTGCTGGTTTACTACCCATCACCATGCTCCTGATAAGCAATGGTAATCCCCCAATGTACTTGTCGATCTGGCGGGATTCAGGAGTAACCATGTGAGGCACCAAAATACTGAGCTCTTGAAATCGGTTGGTATAAGTACGATTGTTTCCACTTACTTGAACTAGATTATATAATTCATCTTCCAAGTTCTTCATCTCATGCTTGGGACAGAATTGTGTAACCAAAAGAGCTTTGAAATCAGTCCAAGACATGCTTAAGGCAGCTTCCCTACCTCTACTCTTCTTTTCGCCATTCCACCAGGTCAAGACTCCCTGCTGGAACGTGCTTGCAGCCATTTTAACTTTTTGATCATTTGGACAATTAGTGTAGTCCAAGGTATCCTCAATCGATTCAAACCACTGAATGAGTCCAGTGGCACCTTCTACCCCAGAGAAAGTTTTGGGCCTAGCGTCGTTGAATTGCTTAAAAGTAAAGTTATTCGAATTCTCACCATTATTCTGAGTAGGATGATACTGAGAACCACTAGGAGAGTTTTGATAAGAGTTGTTTAGTTGAGTAACTAGAGTTGGCAAAACTTGGGCCACTTGTCGAGTGATGATAGCTGCCAGGCGGTCTGTCTCATCGTTGGGATTATTGTCAGCCATTCTAAAGACAGAACGACAAA
>SZYD01001789.1:10000-12500 GCA_009363875.1 Mikania micrantha | reverse complement strand
ACCAACCGAACCAACTCAGGGACCAGGTAATCAGGCAACCAACCAACACAACTCGGGAACCAGGGTAATCAGGCAACCAACCAACACAACTCGAGAACCAGGGTAATCAGGCAACCAACAGAACCAACTCAGGAACCAGGGTAATCAGGCAACCAACCGAACCAACTCAGGGACCAGGTAATCAGGCAACCAACCAACACAACTCGGGAACCAGGGTAATCAGGCAACCAACAGAACCAACTCGGGAAACAGGGCAATCAGGCAACCAACCGAACCAACTCAGGGACCAGGTAATCAGGCAACCAACCAACACAACTCAGGAACCAGGGTAATCAGGCAACCAACTGAACAATCTCGGAAACAAATGGGTGCAGGCAACCATGTCATTGCGGGACATTGAGCAGAGGCTGGGACGGACCATGAATGGGCTGCGTTGGGGGGCCGCTTGTCTCGAGTTTGCAGCCATTCACGGTCGTTGATGGCATGGGGCTGCTCCCCCCATACCATTCAACTACTACCACCCCCCTATATATACATTCTGCACAAAAAGTAAAGTGACAGGAACAGACACTACTTTCTTCCGTACCCCTTCACAAACCAAAATCGCATAGTAGCCCACAAAAAGCCGACAACCACGCTAAAAACATCAGGAATAAGGCAACCGCAGGGGGGCCGAGGTCCACAAAACCCCGTGTCAGCGTGCCATGCGATGGGCCGCCCCTCAGCCGGTTGGCCGAGACATGGTGCCGTGCCCGGGCCGCATGGCCAGGCCATGGGGACGCCCGTCTCCCATGGCTTTCAACTACTAGTACCCCCCTATATATACATTCTGCACAAAAAGCAAAGTGACTGGAACAGACACTACTTTCTTCCGTAGCCCCCCACAGGCCAAAATCGATAAAAACCTTGCCAATGCCGCCCAACAAGCTCGCAAAATCCGGAATTAGGCTACCGCAGAGGGGCCGGGGTGCTCAAGACCCCGTGTCATTGTGCCACGCGATGGGCCGCCCATAGGCCGCTTGGCCGAGAAATGGTGCCGCGCCCGGGCCGCATGGCCAGGCCATGGGGCCGCCCGGCTCCCATGGCTTTCAACTACTGGTACCCCCCTATATATACATTCTGCACAAAAAGTAAAGTGACTGGAACAGACACTACTTTATTGCCGGGCTCCATAGGCCAAATTCGATAAAAACCTTGCCAATGCCACCCAACACTCTCCTAATATCCGGAATAAGGCTACCACAGCTCGGCCAAGATGGGCAAGACACCGTGTCAGCGTGCCGTTCAATTGGCCGCACATGTGCCGCTCGGCCATGAAATGGTGCTACCCACGGGCCGCATGGCCAGGCCATGGGGCCATCGGTCCTCCATTATCAAGAATCAGCCAACCACAGGCGTTCTGGGGTGTGCCAGAGCCTAGGTCAGCGTGCCACTCGATGGGCCGTCCATGTGCCGCATGTCCTGGCCAAGGGGCTGAGCACGGGCCGCATATATGCCAACTGCCAACTGCCAAGTGCAAAGGGCTAAGGGCGCCATCAAAGCGCCACAATGCGCCTCATTGCGCCTCATTGCGCCTCATTGCGCCCCCACGCCCCCGCGCCTCCGTGGCGCGCGCGCGCGCGTGTTCTCTTCGTGTTCTGGTTAGGCCAAATGATGGGCCGCACATGTGCCGCCCGGCTTAGCATAGGTGCCGCGCACGGGCCGCATGGCCAGGCCATGGGGCCGCCCGGCTCCATGGCTTTCAACAAGTAGCACCCCCATATATATACATTCTGCACAAAAAGTAAAGTGACTGGAACAGACACTACCCTTCTCCTTAGCCCCCCACAGGCCAAAACCGATAAAAACTAGCCAATAACGCCACGCAAGCTCGCAACTTCCTGAAAAAGGCAACCGGAAGGAGGCCGGGGTGCCCAAGACCCCGTGTCATAGGGCCACGCGATGGGCCGCCCATAGGCCGCTTGGCCTAGAAATGGGGCCGCGCCCGGGCCGCCTGGCCAGGCCATGGGGCCGCCCTGCTCCCATGGCTTTCAACTACTGGTACCCCCCTATATATACATTCTGCACAAAAAGTAAAGTGACTGGAACAGACACTACCCTTCTCCTTAGCCCCCACAGGCCAAAATCGATAAAAACTTGCCAATAACGCCCGCAAGCTCGCAACTTCCTGCAAAAGGCAACCGCAAGGAGGCCGGGGTGCCTTAGACCCCGTGTCATAGTGCCACGCGATGGGCCGCCCATAGGCCGCTTGGCGTAGAAATGGGGCCGCGCCCGGCCGCATGGCCAGGCCATGGGGCCGCCCGGCTCCCATGGCTTTCAACTACTGGTTACCCCCCTATATATACATTATGCACAAAAAGTAAAGTGACTGGAACAGACACTACCCTTCTCCTTAGCCCCCCACAGGCCAAAATCGATAAAAACTTGCCAATGCCGCCCTCGCAACTTCCGAAAAAGGCAACCGCAAGGAGGCCGGGGTGCCCAAGACCCCGTGTCATCG
>SZYD01001788.1:0-29355 GCA_009363875.1 Mikania micrantha | reverse complement strand
CAAGAGAGGACCAGAATTTACCTGGGGAGCGCGATGATCACATGAAGACAAAGTATCCCCATTCTGTTTACAGAAGAAGAAGTTCCCAACAATGAAGCTTAAATTTCGGGACGAAATTTCTGTAACAAGGGAGACTGTGACATACTACCAAATCATTCGACAATCCGTACAGGGTGTGTGCTTCACTTTTACAAAGTGTAAATACTATGTGTTAAACTGGTGTGTGACAACAATTATATGAAAACATAGGAAGTTGTATGTATTTCGATAAACATTGAAAAATAAATATACGACAACACATGTGAAATAATAATTGTGAAAACAAATGACAAATACAAATCGGTTGCGATCTGATATCCACAAATAACGGGAATCAGATGGCGAACAATTCAGTGAGAGAACAGTGTGAAATTATTCATAACAATGAGAAAACAGTTAAGTTTAGTTGAGTCCTTAATAAGAGTGTTCAATTCAAAACAATATTTCAGTATCGTTCGAATAACAAACTGTCAGTGTGTTTGCATAGGTGATGATTCACACAAACATATCTGTGCGTTTAGCGTTCTAAATAATAACTGAAAAGTAGAAAAGAAAATCAGAAAGTAAAGTAATCGTCGTGTTCGTTATGGTGACGATTCCAACGAATACGCGCGAGAAGGCGATACGATCTGACGAAACAAATAAATAAACGCTTTCGAAAAAGTAGAATAAGAAAAAAGAGATATGGAACATTTACTAGGACTAAACACCTGAAAAAGGTTTCGAGAAACAATAACTATTTCAATAACTCTACGAAATCGCATTCAAACTCTTAATCCTTAACGTAAACGATTGTAAACGCAACGTAAACGAGAACCGCGAGCAACCGAAATGAAAACGAACCACTAGAGGTTAAAAAAACCCTGAATCCCATTTATTCTCACAATTAATACCCATCTACCCTCTCTCTCTCTTAATTTCCGGTTTCCACTCTCTCACTAGAAAACATCCACAATAACACCTCTAAAATCCTCAATTCTTGCTCAAAAAGCCATATTGGCATCAAATCGAAGCTACCAACATTTCCCACACGAAAATACAAAGGATCGGGTTGGAACTTGCGAAATCAGAGGTAAATTGTGCTAAACATTCGGTTTCAAGGTTTCTTGTAAAACCGGGATAAGATTTCTCAGATCCAAAAAAGGGTAGAAGCAGCACGTAGTCGCCAAAAGAGTTACGCAGACAAACGGCGAAAGCCTTTGGAATTCCAAGTGGGTAACTGCGTCATGTTGAAAGTGTCCCCAAGGAAAAACGTGGTTCGTTTTGGGGCTAAGGGCAAGTTAGCACCTAGGTATCTCGGACGGTTCAAGGCAACTCAACGGAGTGATACATTATAAGAAATACAAGTCGAAATGCATCGCTGACGAATCGCTAGTAATACATTATAAGAAATACAAGTCGAAGAGCACCTAAACTTCATTGAAGATCCACTAGAGATTATGGATCGTAAAGTCAAGAGACTGAAACGAAGCCGTATCCCTATCGTTAAGGTTCGTTGGAACTCCAATGGTTTATGGTACCCTAATGATGATAATTTTGAGCTTACGGCATATAGTGACTCGGATTATCACGGATGCAAGAGAAGTCAACATCGGCGGGATGTCAGTTCTTTGGAACCCGATTAGTTACCTGGCAGTGCAAGAAGCAGACGTCGATGTCTACTTCAACCTGTGAAGCTGAATATATTGCTGCTGCTAGTTGCTGTTCTCAAATCATCTGGATACAACAGCAACTCAGGGACTATGGGTTACCTTTTTCTAACACTCCTATATATGTTGATAACACTGCTGCCATAGCTGTTACTAAGAATCCGGTCCAACACTCAAAAAAACAAACACATCGACATACAATATCACTTCATACGTGATTGTTATGAAAAGAAACTAATCGATGTTGTTAAAATTCACACCGATCACTAGAAAGCCGATCTTTTCACAAAAGCTTTTGATAAACCAAGACTTTTATATCTTTTATCGGCTAATGGTGTTTTCCAAAAGGATGAAGTCCTACCTTCATCTGAATCTCACAAATGATCATCGCTTTTCTTAGTTAGTTTTGTTTTAATTTATTTCTTTATTTCATTTGCTTCTCTTGTTTATTTCCTTTTCTTAATCAAAAACTCAAAAAGATTTTCTGTTTTAGGTTTTTAAGGGGGAGATAGTAGCTAATTTGAAAAACCAAAAACATCTGAAAAATTTTAAAATACAAAAACAGTAGAAAAAGTATAAAAAATTGAGAAGGTCTTTTTTAAAAAATTAATATATTAATATTTCATGTCTTAAAAGTGTTAGTGAGTGCACAAATGGAAGACATATGAGAAGTGTGAGCTGATGTACTGATAGGCTGACTTTACAAAATGAATAAACAAATTTGTGAATACTTACAAAATCTGATTTGTGGGATCTGTTTTTGAAAGACAGTTAAGTAAGAAAATAGTTTATGACTCAAATCAGGCATACACCTGTTATCATGAGATCCAATAAGGTTTGCAATTATTCATGAATTCAAAGTCTGTATACGTGCCATATTGTTGGGACGAACCTAGCTGAAGCCGTCCATTCAGATGAGAATGATTGAATAAAAATAAAAGAAAAAGAAAATCAAGCTGGTATTAAGCTTGTGAAAAATAAAATAAGTTCGATTCTGTATACGTGCCATATTACTGGGACGAACCTAGTTGAAGCCGTCCATGAGATTGTGTTGGTTATGTGAGACACATTTAAAAAATAATAATAATAATAATACAAAAAGAAAATAAATTGGAACCTTATAGAATTCATGATGCTGGGTATTAAGATGTGCGGAGATGAGTTACAAACTGAGTTCAAACCTTTGCTGGATAGATAAAATGGGTAACTCAATCAGAAAACATAAGTAATCATCAAATGAGTTTGATAATTTTGTATTGTAAAGCTTAAAGTGGACAGATATATCAGTAATCAGATCACAAGTCAAAAATGTCTGAAATGAATCATTCAGTGATGCTAATTTGATGTGATTAGGTGTATGTGTTAATTTCTCAATAGACTTCTCACAAAAATATGTGTTTAATTGTTCTTAGTTGTTAGTTGTATAGTTGTATTTTGTTTCAGAAAATTACAAAAAGATTTTACATTTTAAATTTCAGTTTAGGTGATCATTTGTAGATTCAGATGTCTGTCTTATCTGAATCCAGAACCAAACCAGACATATCTTCATAAATGGCATCTGTTTTACTGATCAAAATGTTAAATCTTGAAATTGGTTGTGTTTTGTGTTGTGTATGTCTCATTCGACCGAATGTAACTCATTCGGCGAATGAAACATTCAGCAAATAACTTGTGTCGAATGACCCATTTGACATTCTCATTCGGCGAATGAATCATACCGAATGATCCATTCGATATACTCATTCGGCGAATGACTCATGTCGAATGACTCATTAGTCAGTCTCATTCGGCGAATGACCTAATGTCGAATGACCTATTCGCCATTCACATTCGGCGAATGAGTGACCCTATATAAACAGTAATTCGGGCGAACTACCTCATTCGACAAAAATTACTTTCGACGTTTACTGTGTGTTCACATTCGCCCGAAACAACTTCTCTCTTCGGTCGATCTTTTTCTCGTGATTCCTACTCACCCAGCCACTGATAGTCTTGTTTATTGTTATCTCAGGTACATTGGGATCGAATATCGTCAAATTCTGACCGTGAAATCATCAAAAACCGAACAAATTTTAGGGTTTTAGGGTTCTTCATTTCGCCCTGGCAATAAATGATTGAAATGGACTTGAAACCCCATTCGACCTATTTTAAATATGTTAATCGGTCATTTCTGATTGTGAATGTGTGGTTTTTGCGAACTGATTTGAAGATTTTGGAAAGAGGGGTTTGAACTTGAACTAACAGCCGAATGTCGTCATTCGGCGAATGACTCATTCGGCGAATGTAACCCATTTGGCGAATGACTCATTCGATGAATAGCTCATTCGGCGAATGGCTAATTCAGCACATAGCTCATTCAGCGAATGAGATTTGTTTGGTAAATGTAGTTCATTCGGCGAATGACTATGTCGACCAAAGTGTTCATTCGTCCAAATTCAATTCATTCGGCAAATCAATTTAAACTGATTCTGTGTTCTGGTTTTTAATCTGATTTCAGTATTAAAGCTATTGAGATGTTCTAACATGTCTTTATCTGATGTTCAGAATGGCTGGATACAAGTCAGTAATGAAGAACAACATTTGTGCTTACTTGGATCTCAACACACCTAACGCCCGACATTTCACCGAGATCATCACATTTTTGAGGCGCTCAAGGATATTCACTGCTATTTCTACCTTGCATGTGCCATACCACTCACATCAGCAGGATTTCTGGGCTTCTGCAGATATTGATTGTGAGGCTAAACCTCCCGTTATTAGAGGCAAGGTGTTGGGACATGATGTTGTTGTGTCAGCTGAGCACATCAGGAGGGTTTGTGGTTTCCAGGATAAACCTGATCAGCCATATCTGCTAGACCATCACTTAGTTCGTGGATGCTTTATGAGATGCAAGTACGAGGGTGATCTTGGAGCAAGGATCCTCAACAAAGCGTTCATGTCTCCGCAGTTCAAGTACCTTGCTCATGTACTGATTCACTGTCTTGGATCCAGGAAAGGAGGTTTTAATGATACGCGAGAGACGATACAGTGTGCTTTCGTCGCCCTAATGCTGAATAGACCATTCAACTTCTCTGAGATGGTCTTCTCTCATATGAAGGAGAATGTGTATTTGAAGGGAGACAAGAAATTCTTGATGCATCAAAGATTCCTACAGCAGTTGATAGATGAACAGCTACCTGATTTGCCCAAGATCAATGCAGATATCATCAGGCTGGAGCACATGAATGACATCACTCTCAACAGAGTGATGTCATACAGAGGCAAGGACAGGAAGCCTGTAACTCGATACTTGTTTGGTCATCTTTCTAGGCCAAATTACATAGCTCCTATTGGTCGTAGATGGAGACACGATGATTCTGATTCGGATGTGGAAGACATAGTTGTGCCTGATGATGGTGGAGATGATGATGCTAGTGCAGGTGTCAATGGTGTGGGTGATAGTGGAGCTGGTGCAGGTGGTGATGGTGCAAGTGCTAGTATTATTGTGAGTACTGTTGCTGGTGATGTTATTACCACTGCTGATGTTAGCCTAGTTGAGGTTGTTGGTGTGTCTGCTGGTGCTGGTGTGAGTACCTCTATGGATGCTGATGAGGATGTAGATGTTGATTCACTATTGGAGCTGGATTTCATGGATACTACTACCTCCATAGTGACTACTTCTCTTGATACGACAGGCACCACACCTGCTACTAATGAAGATGAGTCAGAGGACTCAAGTAATGATGAGGGTGAAGCTGGTGCTGATGAAGCTGATGGTTCTGATTCAGAGGATACACCAGATGAGGAGTATGAGAGTGTTTGGCTTGGTGGGAGGTTAGTGAAGAAGAAGAGAAAGAGGAGTGAAGCTGAGATGGAGGAGATTACTGATCCCTCATTTATTCCCGAGTTTGAACTTTTTCCTCCTCCTTGTTCCTCTGCTCCTATCACTGCAGCTGTGTCTGTTGCAGCTGTTCAATCTACATCTTCTCCAGCTAGAAGGAGGAAGAGATCGAGGTTCCTCTTTCAGAGGAGGTCAGAACTGACAACAGCTGCTACAATTACTGTTACCTCAGTAGCAACTTTCTCAGTTTCTTCACTGACCAGGTCAAGGGCTATTCCGATTCGTACTACTGTGGCCCCTCTGACCACCTCTATAGCCCAGGCTCCCATTTTCACTTCTGCTTCTACTGGTCCCTCCACTTCACGAGCTGACACGTTTATACCTACCGTTTCAGTTGTTGATCAGCTGAGCACACTGAACAGTATGGTACTTAGATTGATGGAGACGAGCATGGAACAAGAAAAGAAGAATAAAGAGCAGGAACTGATTATTGCCCAACTCACACAGCGGGTAGAGGAGCAGGATATCTTGCTTCTTCAAGCTGCCGATCAGAGAGCTAATCTACGGGCTCGTTCTGCTCAGCAAGAGGAGCAGTTGCTGAAATATATAGATGAGCACAACCAGCTGGCATTGACGGCCGCTGGTTTCAATGAAAGGATTTTGTCTTTGGAGGCTGAGAATGCTCGTCTTGCTGAACAAATAGAAGATCTTAAAGACAGCACTCCCAGACTTGAGGGTTCTGCAGCTATCTCTGATGATTCAAATTCTGAGAAAGAAAAGGAAGAGGAAGAAGAGGAAAAAGAATCTGATAAGGAAAAAGTTGACTATGAAGATTCTGATAAAGATGATGATCAGGACGGATCAGGAAGTGGGTCTTCTAGTTCATCAAGTTCTGATGATGATGATGATGATGATCAAGCCCCTTCTACATCTGAGATCCGGTCCAAAAAGGCAAATGATAAGAAGAGAAAGGCTCCTCCTCCATCTCCTCCCACACAGACTGTTGAACCAGATGCTACTGAGGAAGTAGATGTTGTGCCTGTGAGACGTCAACTGGACGAGACTCTTACTATGATTCTTGATGCTCAAGGCATCATACAACACTCAGTTAGCTACGACAAGGAGAGATTATACATTGCTTATCAAAGGAGAAAATAGCTGAGTTGTTCAGGTTAAACCCTGATGAGGTTATTGCTGATGATGCCTCAGTTCCTATTGTTGATGAGCCAACTCCAGAAACTTTCGATGACATTGATGAGGTCATTTTGGAGGATATTACAGATGAGGAGTATCCAGAGTATACATCAGCTGAAGACGAACTGCCTACATTCACCGATCAGCTTGATCAAGCTACTGAAGATCTACTAATCAGGTACCTGGAAGAACAAGTTGAAAGGAGTAAGTCTGAAGCTGATGATCTTAAACAAAGGAAAGAAGAATGGAAGTCTTATTGGGAGATCCTAAAGAAAGAAAGCACTGCAAAGATGCCAGCTACTCACAAAAAGGTCTACAGAACCAAAGGCTATGAAGCTGGAGGTCAGATACTGAGTTGGGCATACTTTCATGATTTGGAATGTTATGCAGTGAAGAGGTAAAGAGGGATAGATTACTTTAAGCATCCTCATGACTTCAAGACGTTGCTGGGATTTGAAGTAAATCAGCTTGCATATCTGAGGATGCTTTATAGTGAAGACTCTGGGATGTCAGCATGGTTCTCCCGACAGCTGAAGTACGAGTACAGAAAGAGGTGGGTGAACTTCAGGCCTCAACAACCTGAAAGATATTACTTACCTGAGATAGATAGAGATACCCGGAAACATAAAGTTATCCTAAAGTGGCTTCCTCCTAAAGTTTTGAAGAAGATTCCGTTAAGGAAGATGCGACAAGACTTTATGGAGGGCTTCCGATGGTGGTATTATGATGGACGGACTGGAGAGGCAGTGATTGTTCTATGCAAGGATAAGAAGTGGGAGACAGTACGGATTTTTGAGCCGATGTGGTTGACTAACTTGTCCCACAAAGATGTCCTAGCACTTTATCGTCATCAGATTTTCTTCGATGTACAGGACATGGTACAGGCGCTACAGTTCATGAGGGTTATCCGTCTCTGCAGTATATTCAAGCTTCATGCTGGAGCTGACTGGAAAGCCATTTCTGATAAGTATTTCAAGAAAGACACTTCCAAGAGCTGAACTAGGTCCAAGGGGGAGTTTGTTGATGCACTTAATGTCCCTAGTTCAATTTTGTATTAATCATCATGTAAAGATTAAAGTTATATTAATGGAAGTTGTCTTTGTATATTGTTCTTAATGTTTAATATTGATTATATGATTGTTTGAATTGGTTAATTAATATTTGAGTATGAGTATTACTCATTCGGGCGAATGACTCTAACGAATGAAGTCATTCGCCGAATGAGAATAGAGAATGACTATATTCAGCGAATGAGCCATTCGCCGAATGACTCATTCGACTGACTTGTCCATTCGACATAGTCATTCGCCGAATGAGCTGCTTCGGCCACTCATTCGGCCGAATGACTACAGTCTATATATACTAGTTCAAATCATTTCAAACCTACCTTTTTCGAGTCCTCATTCTTCCCAGTGCACTCCAGTGTCAAACCCTTGAAGTTTTGAGCGATTCTTCCTGTCCAACTTCGATTCTCAACCCGTGGTGATCGATTCTCACTCGCACGTTGATTCTTCTCTCTCGATTCACCACGGTTGCTGTTGGTTTCGATTGGAAAACCCTAGAATAGGATTCCGCACTATTCTAGAGGCTGTCAATCAGATTTCCCTTGGAAACGGGTTGTTTCCGAGCTCCATCGTGGTCCTACAGGTTTACAAAGAGTCTCACCATTTTATGATGAATTGGTTATGAATCCTTGCAGGAACATGGACGAAGTTCGAAACCGTGCATTGAGGTTTATTAGATTGGATGTCACACCCCGAGCCAGCGGGGTAGGATCGGGTTTCCCCGACGGGCGGAAGGTTCCCGGGGCGCGGTATCATGAGTGATAATCGAAGTGATCAGATTGTTTACATTGCACATGATGTCAATGAGAAATGCTAAATATAATAGAATTACAAAGTTAAATTACAGTAGTATCGTTTATAATTTAACAATGTAAATCTATTGTAAACATCAATAAATGACTATCTTGTATTTACACAAGATATACAAAATAATTTGTATAATGATGTCTTCAAAAGTATGCAGATCCAAAATGCTAGTCTTCTATATGAAGTCCTAGTCCAAAAGAAATGACTTCTTAATTAACCTGTTCATCACCTGAGAAGTCATGCAAAAACAAAAGTCAACACATGGTTGGTGAGTTCATATTGTTTAATGTTTGAAAATGATTTGAAAATGATTTGAACCTCCTTTAGTAAAGACCCTAACCTCATTAACAACACATGTATCATCCAGATCGGTATGCTTATGTATAGGGCATACCCCTGAGTCGAGGCTACAACCCCGCCCAGACGCCATCCCACCACATACTAATCCGCATAGGACATTGTTGTTAATGATAATTAAGCATTTTTACCCTTAACATAATCCCATAAGTTCTTCTGTTTGTTGTCCCTGTAGTTACAATCATTTGAAATCTATGTTGACTTCATAAATTCATCATGCAATATGATCAACCACAATAATTGTATAAACAGTTATAAATGCTTAGTTAAATAAATAAATAAACATTTAATAAAATCTAAGTCCTAATGATTGGGGCCTGTGGTCATACTCGAGTAGACTAGTCTGTCAATCAAGGTACTTAGTAGTTAGGGAATCTGTAAACATCCCCAAACATACGACCTACAAGTCAAACGGTCTAGCTAGGACTTCTTGAAATGCAGGATTTTATGTTTCGTCATGTTTTTGGCATATGTTATCTTTGATATTTCCCAGGCTTTCCCTTGAAAATGATTTATTGATTCGTCTGATTCTGTTACAAGATGTACTTGATTTGTTGATCGTAGAATACTGGATTCATTGATCAAAATGTACACTTGATTCATAGTTCAACAAACACTTGATTTGTAGAACATTGAACATTGTCTTTGCAAAGATTGTTTTGTTTGATTTGTTGAAGTCCCACACTTGTTTCACCAAAATGTTTCATTTGATTCATTGAATTCATCCATTTGATTTGTCAAAATGATTAGTTTGTTTCCTTGAACTCCCACACTTGTTTTGTCAAAATGATTAGTTTGATTCCTTGAACTCCCACACTTGTTTTGTCAAAATGTTTGATGTGATTCTTTTGAAATGTTTTGATCCGTTGAAATCTTTTAGTTTAAATCTGATTATTCACTTAATTTATAAGTAAATCAGTTAGTAAACCTGCATAAAATCTTCCTAGACATGGTCTAGGATAACATTTATATATATGTAAAACATATCAATTTAAAAGCATTTAAGTAAACAATTTAAATAAACAGTTTACGTATGCTTCTCAGCCCCGCGTTTTAAAACAAAAATGTTAGAAAAGGGGCAATGAACTCACCTGTGCTGCTATGTAATTTGATCTAACACAAAGTGCGCGCTCCTGTATGTAAGCTAAGTATCTTCGGTTCCTGAGTTATTTTATAAGAATTTCGGATATGATAAGTACGCGTAGTAGTCGTTGTGCCTAAGACTTTGAGTCTTGTTGTGTGTGCAACTAAGTGTCTTAGTACTAGGTGTATCTAAGATCTAATCTATCCTAGTTACCCTTTCAGCTCCCAATCCCATGTTGAGTTACAATACTTACTTTTAAATTTTAGAAAATTTCGGCAGAGTTTCCTTTTGTTTTCTTGTTTAAAATCCAGACAATTATATTGTCTATTTTTAACAAATCCCAAATCAATTTAAAAGAGAACAATGCCACTTATAATTCACATTTCAAATTAGACAAAACTTTAGAAGTTATTAAACCAACTTTTAAATAAATTCATAATGCTTTTATTTTATCAAAATATCATTACTTGAGTTACGTCATCATTTAATACATGATGGGCTTAAATAAGCCCCATTGGGCCCGCTTAGGCCCAATTGAACTTCTTTGATTTCCATTTGGTTTCTAGACTTGAACCTTCGATTCTCGTGACCCCATGAAAATGTTATTTGGTTATGAATCCATCTTATGATCATCAACAACTCATGTGAAACTGTTATTGCATGTTAAGAATTGTAGTGTTATAGAAATCCCTAACCCATGAACCCATGAAATTTCTAAGTCATTTACTCCATGCATAAATTACGTGTGTTCCCATGCACTCACAAACCTTGACTAACATCTACATACGTATCTAACCCCCTTGCACCTTAGAATTTCCGTTTTAGAGTTGTCTAGGGTTAGACTTCATCCCAAGGCAGCGAACCTTTGGAGGGGCTGACCTTGGGTTCGGCTACAACCATCACCAACGAACCCTTAGGGTTCGGCTCTCAGTTTTCTACCCACGAACCCTCAAGGTTCGTTCATTTTCTATGGTGTTGTATGCATAAGGGTTCGGTGAAACTAGGCCCCTTGGTTCGTGTACTGACTAAAGGTTCGGGAGACCTAAGTTTCGTCGCAATTTCTTTAGGGTTCGGTGGTCTGATTATGCAGGGTTCGTGGCTCATAACTTGCAGGGTTCGGCACAGACAAGTCAAAGGTTCGTTGCAGTCCCTGCAGGGTTCGTTGCAGAAGCTCCATAGGTTCGTTGCAGGAACCATACAGGGTTCGGCTGCATCATGTGGTTCGCGTAGGGTTCGGCCAGCGAACCTGTATCATCAACCAGCTTCTTAGCCCCACGAACCTGTAACTTCCTCCCTTCTTTAGTTCCAATCTGTTACAACACAAAGCCTACCCTAATCCTCGTTGATTACTTGCGTCATCTAGGTGTTTACTAGTGTGTAAAATGGCTACAACATCAATAAAAACCCTAAGGATCGTAACATACTATAAAACCGAATTTAAAATGACTATTTACCTTAGATCTTGTGGATAGAACCTCAAAATGCTTGTACTTCCGTGATCTACAGGATGAAAGGATCGTAATGACACTAAATTTGATCGAATCCGACTTGAAACGAGTGAGATCTTCTAGAGAGAAGTTGAGAGAAAACTTTTTAGAGAGAGAGAGTGTGAGAACGAAAATGTGAGCAAGAATGGGAGTCTTGGTGGTGGGTGGTGACATAAATGTTTCATTAAATGTGTTAAAATATATCCGGATGTTCGGTCTCGTTCGGTTTCGCGTAAAGTACCGGTTCACGTAGCTTTCGCGACTAAACGACACGATTATAAAATTAGAAATCTTTTAATCATTTTAGGTTGTGATTCCTAATAAATTAACTAATATCTTCTTATTTATTATAAATTTAAAATATTAACTTACTGTTTAAATCGAAACGTACGATCGTCGCGCGTATTCGTTCGAATCGTCACTCGTACGAACACGACGATAACTATACTTTTCAATCTTGTTTTCTAATTATAGAATATCATTCAGAATGTTAAACTTTCAGGTTTATTCGTACAGATCGTCACCTATACGAATAACCTGTCGGTTTAGCATTCACATAACAATATTCGTGTGTTTTGTTCCGTAAGGCCTCACATACGTTTATACATAATAAATCCTAAACAAATAATCACATGATGGTTCTGTATTGCCGAATTATTATCTGACTCAAGAACCATTGTTATGAACTGTGTTTCTGTTAATTGTTTCTGAATTTGTCCTATGATAACACAAAATGACAATGATAAATGACATGAATCTGAAACGTACTAAAATGTATATGATTCGCACCTGTTTTACTATTCATGTACTGTAAAGATCACTGTTCCGGTAACGGTTCCGGCACTGATGTTACATTGGAGGATGATAAAGAAATCCAGAAGAGGATCACCACAACACCTCCCAATGATCAAGGTAAAAGAAAATTAGATTCACCTACCAGCAAGTCATTCAAATCTAAACCATACTACAAGGCTGATAACCATAAGATCAATTCGGTGGATGAAGACGAAGATGATAAAGAATATCCCAAGATATCTGACTATTTTTTTCTGTTCATATTCCTGAATTAATGTGTGCTATGCAGGGCTTAGGTGAAAAAGCTAGGTGGCCATCGATGGAAAAGAAGTTTGCAACAAGGGACAAATCCAAGTGGTGTGCCTTTCACAAAGACTTCGGCCACATAACCGATGATTGCATTGCACTAAGGAAGGAAATAAGCTATCTGCTAAGCAAAGGCCATCTCAAGGAACTACTGGGGAAAAAGAAAGAAAGAAGACAGGATTCCAACGGATTCTCAGAAAGAGTCGCATCCCCACCAAAGGGTGCAAAGGTAATCAACTTTATTTCTGGTGGTTCTGACATTTGTGGTACCTCTTATTCTGCAGCTAGGAAACATGCTAAAGAAGCCAAGATGGAGAATGGAGAGAGACCCACAAAGACATCAACACTTACCACTGAAACAGTGGTGTCCTTTGAAGAACAAGATCGCGAGAATATCCTGGATCCTCACCATGATGGGTTAATAATTACATTATATGTTGCTAACCACTATGTCCGCAGAATACTCATAGATGGAGGAAGCTCAGTCAACATCATCTAGTTGGAAAAACTCAAAAGGATGATGTGACAACACATTGACCAGGTTTATATTAAAACTCTAATTACAACGCATTTTGTTAGCATGATTTTGATAGACACACATATTGGAAACATTAAGTAGAGAAAATATGTCATTAGTTGAAGAGCAATAAAGTACACATGCCATAAAAGTTAGAAGCAAGTGTGTAATATTAGAAATTTTACTTAATAATCCAAAGGTTATAAGAAATTAATACACTTACAGATAATTATGAGGATCCTAGTGTGTGAAACATAAACAAAGTAATATAAGATTTTTTTTACCCTCATAACACAACAAAAACAAAACAATGAATACATATGTATATATGTTCACGACATATATAAATATATATATATATATATGCATATACACAATGCGAATATGCATACATATTCATACACATGTTTATTCAATTTAAAACAACTCGATACATATTTATATGCATACAAGATCTTCACTTAAAATACCCCATAATTATAAACTTACAACAATTAAATAAAACACCACTCTTTTCCATTTCATACATATATGCACGACACATAGCAATACATATATATATATATATATATATATATATATATATATATGTACACATTTCGGTTATACATACATACATGCATAGGTTTATTCATTTTAAGACTCAACAAAATATATGTATATATATACACATATGAACGACACACACAATTACCCACATCAAAAACTTACACAACCTTTTTATTACCCAATCCTCACATTTATATTTCTTTCCACCTACATCACCATCAAGTGATATCTATCTCTCTCTCTCTCTCCATATTTCGGTACATACACACACACACACACTCCTCCATATGAAAACAAGAGTGTAAGACAAATGCATTACACCACCTCCCTCCTTGGCCAATCCCTCTCCTCCCCTTTTCTTTCACTTTGACCGAAATCCTCTCCCTCCCTCTTTCTTTTATTTGGCAATCACCACACACACACCTCACTTATCCCTCTTCACTTTCACAAATTCAAAAAAATTTCACTCTCTCTTCTTCCCCTTGGAGCCCCACGATTTCAGCCCCTCCTACTCAAGCTTTGCGACGGTTTGGAGGTTACAACACAAGACTATCCCGAGTTCAAGGTTTACATCGACACAAAGGTTAGCTAGTTAGTCTCTAAAGCTCGAAAATCTTGTTCTATCTACTCCTCCTTTCACCCCAACCCACGACAGCCCTAAACCTCATTTTTAACTCTTTTCCAAACCATACAAACATGGGTTTTTACTTACATATACGAAAAACACACATGCATGCACATGCATGTGCGAAAATTTAACTTTTCCTAAATAAAAACCATGATTTTCGCTACAAGGACCCTTACACATACATAGAATCAATTCCTTTCTGATCTAAAACACTCAATACCATGGGGGATGAGTACCTAGAATTATCCACACACATGCAAGTCTTGCATGCGCAATTTCATGAGTTTGGAAACTCATAACCTCTAATTTCGTATGTTTGATGAACTCTAAACCTATTGTACACCATTGATATATCTTAACAGCCCAACGACCATCTTGGAAACGTTGAACACGAGTGTTAAGCACAAGAGTAAGAACCACATCTCTTGAAAAATTAATATATGTGCATGCATGTATGTAAAAATGGAATTTATAACTCTTAAAATGATAATGTAGGTATCACGAAATTTTGAGCAGGTTTATTTATGATACATTTACACCGAGAGCAGGAACGGGTCTCGGAATGGGAAGTAAATTAGAATGACCATGTTATGGGCTAACATTATAAGAGGCAAACGCCCGGGCATGGAGCAGGGTTGGTTGTATTGTTATTGAATTATCACATGTATACTTTATTGTGTTATTGTTACTATTGTGTCATAATATTAAACTCATGTTCTCACCAACTTTTTAGTTGACGTATTTTAGCATGTCTTTCAGGTTGAATGATAAGAGTAGGCGAACTGGATCAACTTCTAGAGGCGTAGTCTAGCTTTTAGAATGGAGTTAATTGCAAACAATTTATGTTATTGGATAATGTTTTCTTTGGCCCTGCGTGGCATTTAGACAATTGTTGTGTGTTGAGAATTTATTTGCTTTAGTTTGCTTTGGGCTATGGATTATTTATACTATGTTTCCGCCAAGTTAGTTAAATGATTTGAAATCAGTCGTTATGCCCTAACCTCCTTTGGGTTGGGGTGTGACAGGTTGGTATCAGAGCCCAAGGTTATAGGGAATGAGGTGCCTTATTATACCTAAGACTATGACCGAGAGATTGGGACATATAAGAAATAGGATACTTAGGAAATAGAGAATATTGCTTTAGAATTTTAGGAAAAATTAAAGTATCAAATATTCTAACAAATTATTGCAGGAAAATGGACGCAAAAGGCAAAGGCATTAGCAAGGGAGGACTATCTAGCCGACCCAGGGTTTATGCTAAAAGAGATTTCCCACCCGCGGTTCGTGAAAAATTGCACCGTCAGTTTCCTCAACACTACAGTCCTATGCCAGAAGATGCCTACATCACGTCTTCGGAATCCGAACCCATGGAGCATGATGATGCTGAGTCATCCACGCCTAGTAGATCCCGTACTAGGTCTATGTCACCCTTACTACCCCGTAGGGAGCCGACTGACGCATCGGTGAGGAGGCCTACCCCAGTTATGGGGGCAAGGCCAGGAGCCTCTGTTTCGTTTCGTGTACCTAGGAGTGGGCCCCTTCATCTTGGTATGGGGGAGCCCCACGTGACTTAGCCAGCATGCCACAATATACACTCGGGGCACTCTGCGAGGTATGGAGGGGAGATGGCAGGACCGAGTAGGGAGAGAGCTTCGGAGGGTAACCCACAGCGAGAGGAGAATTTCATGCTATGGTCAGCTATGTTCGAACAGGAAAAGAGGGAGAGCCAACTGGCGGAGCAGTTCCAGAGACACGTGGGAGAGGTGACCTTACAGCTAGAGATGACCCGTAAGGAGCTGAAAGAATCCCGGGAGGCCAATCAAGCATCGAAGAAGAAGGGTATCTTCTCATATGTGTGGGATTCTATCCGCGGCAGGAAGAATTAAAAGATTTATCATTTGTATTTGTTATGATTGACTATGAAACATTTTATTCTTGGGGCTGCGTACCCAGTATTTTATTTATGAAACAATGTTATTGTTAGGAGTGTTTCCCAAAAACTTTATGATGTGAAACATGGATGCAATTGATGGACTGATTGATTATGAAACATTGAATTATGATACATACGATTTGGTTGTTTGGTTGACATGATATGATGCATAATGATGGAAATTGTTAAGGTAATGTAATGGTATGATACAAGAATAGTGATTGAACTTATGGTTGATAGTAAAATTCATACAATACAATGATTTATATTTATCTCTTCATTGGTTGCTTAAATAAATATTTTATATGCTAAATTGATACATTAGTATGCTTTAAATAATTGCTCAACAAAAATAAATGACAGTAAATTTTCTCTATATGTGAAACTTATAATATAGAATGCCTCCTCGACATAGTCAACGATTAAACCGTGTTCAACCCAGTACGGGATCGAATCCAAACCCGCGAGCTGGAAGAAGAAATCCAAGAAACCCAAGGAATCCACCACCACCTCCCCCAGAAAACTCAGTTAACCATATAGAGAACAGAGAGAATCCCCCGGAGGGCAACCCAATCGCAGATCAAAATATGAAGGATAGAATGACTAATCTTATTACCAGACACATCCAGAATGCAATACCAACTATTGCGGCTCAAATCAGGGCTGATATGAATGTTGAAAACCAAAATGAAAATGCTCATGGAGCAGGAGGACTAGAGATCGAACAGGCAGAGACAGAAGAACGGAAAGGGTGTTCATACAAGACTTTCATGGCATGCAAACCGAAGGATTTTGAAGGTAGGGATGGTGCCGTAGGGGCAATTAGGTGATAAGAGGATATGGAGTCGGTTTTAGACATCAGTGATTGCAAGGAGGATAACAAGGTTAAATATGCAACTTACTCTCTAAAGGGATCTGCACTAACATGGTGGAACACCATTGTCAAAACCAGGGGTCGAAACACAATTAAGGCCATGAAGTGGAAAGACTTTAAAGATTTGTTACTGAAAAGTTTTGTCCAATTAATGAACTGGAAAGAATTGAAGCTGAATTTCTGGCACATGAAATGATTGGGTTGGATCATACCAAGTATATTAATCGATTCAATGAGTTAGCGTTGTTAGTTCCACACCTAGTTACTCCCGAGACCAAAAGAATAGGAAGATACATCTGGGGATTAGCACCACAAGTTAGGGGGTTCGTCAGGACAGCCAGACCAGCTACTTTTCAGTCGGCAATGGAGCTAGGAGGGACACTTACTGATGAAATAGTGAGGTGCGGGGAAATAAGTCAGGAAAAGGTGGGTGACAAGAGGAAGTGGCAAGACAACAGGAATGATAGGAAAGGGGATCAAAAGTTTAGGAGATTGGAAAGTAGGAGAAACGACTTTGGTAAAGCAAAGAAATCGGCTGCGCCCAGACCGGGAAGGAAAACATACCTAGGAACTAGTCCGTGGTGTGACAAGTGCAAGATACATCATCAAGGGGAATGCAACCCAAAGTATTGTTACAAGTGTAAGAAAGCAGGACATCTACTTAAGGATTGCAGGGTCAAGGACGTAGCCAGATGCTATTAATGTGGGGACACCGAGCATTTAAGGAATGTGTGCCCAAAACTGAAGAGGGATAAACCACAAAAAGCAACGGGAAGAGCATTCGTACTCACAGCAATAGAAGCTCAGAAAGATCCGGAGATGATAACGGGTACGTTTGTTTTAAACAACCATGTAGCTAGTGTTTTGATTGATACGGGTGCTACTTTTAGTTTTATATCAACAAAATTCCGATCCTTACTCGATAAAAAATCTACTTGTTTGAAAGACATATGTGAAGTAGAGATAGCCACTGAAAAAGTGATAAGTATAAAAGAAATGTTGAAAGACTGTGAATTAGTTATGGAAGGACAAAAGTTTAAGATAGATTTATTGCCTATTGAATTAGGAGGCTTTGATGTAGTTATTGGAATGGATTGGTTAGCTATGAATAAGGTAGAACTTAACTGTGAACATAAGATTATGACAATCCCTTAACAAATGATAAGAAGATGATAGTGATTGGGCATAAGGTTAGAGAATTACCGCGTATCATTTCGTATGCAAAGACTGAGAAATACTCAAGGAAGGGTAACATAATTTACTTAGCCTATGTGATCACAAAGAAAGAAGACGCAGTACCCAAGGAAATACCAATTGTATCTGAATATTTAGATGTATTCCCGGAAGAGTTGCCGGGAGTGCCAGCACCGAGACAAGTGGAATTCAGAATTGATTTGATACCCGGGGCAGCACCAGTAGCTAAAGCACCTTACCGCTTAGCACCTTCCGAAATGCAAGAGATGGTGATTCAAATACAATAGCTGATGGATAAAGGTTTCATAAGGCCGAGTTTTTCTCCATGGGGAGCCCCAGTACTATTTGTGAAAAAGAAGGACGGGACATTGAGAATGTGCATCGACTACCGTGAGCTAAACAAAGTTACCATTAAGAATCGGTATCCACTCCCAAGAATAGACGACTTGTTTGACCAACTTCAAGGAGCAAGCTATTTTTCAAAGTTTGACTTAAGATCAGGATATCATCAATTGAGAATTAGGGATGAGGATGTCCCGAAAACCGCTTTCAGAACTCGTTACGGACATTACTAGTTTATGGTGATGCCATTCGGACTTACGAACGCACCTGCAGTGTTTATGGATCTCATGAACCGGGTGTGTAAACCATACTTGGATAAATTCATGATTGTATTCATCGATGATATACTAGTATACTCAAGGAGTGCAAAAGATCATGAGGAGCACCTATGAAAGATGCTGGAACTCTTAAGGAAGGAAAAGTTATATGCTAAGTTGAACAAATGTGAATTTTGGATGAGAGAAGTATAGTTCTTGGGACACATTATAAATGAAGAAGGAATACAAGTAGATCCTTCAAAGATAGAGGCTATTAAAGAGCGGGAGACACCAAGAACTCCTACCGAAATAAGGCAATTTTTAGGATTGGCCGGTTATTACAGAAGATTTATTGAAAATTTATAAAAGATAGCACTACCTTTAACTACTTTAACACAGAAGAAAGTGACCTTTGAATGGGGAGAAAGACAGCAAGAAGCATTTGACACACTTAAGCAAAAGTTGTGTAGTGCACCTATATTATCCTTACCAGAAGGAAACGAAGATTTCGTGGTCTACTGTGATGCTTCTAGAATGGGACTGGGTTGCGTGTTAATGCAAAGAAAGAAGGTAATTGCATATGCATCACGACAATTGAAAACTCACGAGAAAAACTATACCACCCATGACTTAGAGTTAGGAGCTGTAGTGTTTGCTCTAAAGATATGGAGACGCTACTTATATGGAACAAATTGTGTAATCTACACTGATCACAAGAGCTTACAACATATACTCGATCAGAAAATACTAAATATGAGACAAAGGAGATGGGTAGAGTTGTTAAGTGATTATGACTGTGAAATCCGGTATCATCCAGGAAAGGAAAATCTGGTAGCAGATGCCTTAAGTCGGAAGGAGAGAGTGATTCCGTTAAGAGTAAAAGCTTTAAAGATGACAGTAGGAATTGACTTGAAGGAAAAGATCCGTAACATTCAACAGGAAGCCTTGACCAAGGAAAAGTTAAAGGAAGAGTCATTGATTAGAATCGAGAAACAATTTGATGAAGAAGATCAAGGTAGATTGAAGACATTCAAAGGGAAAATATGGATACCTCGGCATGGGGGCATGAGGGAAGTAATTTTGGAAGAAACCCATAAGTCTAGATACTCAGTACATCCCGGCAGTGACAAGATGTACCATGAGATAAAATAAAAATTCTGGTGGCCTGGATTAAAAAGATCAATAGCAGAATATGTAAGCAAATGCTTAACTTGTGCAAGAGTAAAAGCGGAGCATCAAAAACCATCGGGATTGTTACAACAACCAGAGATACCTGCATGGAAGTGGGAACAGGTCACTATGGATTTTGTGACCAAGTTACCTCGGACCGCCAGTGGTCATGACTCGATATGGGTAGTCGTTGATAGGTTAACAAAAACGGCACACTTCTTACCCATAAGGGAAGACTACAAAATGGATAAGTTAGCAAAGTTATATATGAATGAAATTGTGTCAAGACATGGAGTGCATATATCAATAATCTCGGATAGAGATAGTCGTTTCACGTCAAGATTCTGGCAAACTCTTCAAGAAGTTCTGGGAACAAAATTAAAACTAAGTACAGCCTACCATCCTCAAACGGATGGGCAAAGTGAGAGGACTATCCAGACATTGGAGGACATGCTGAGAGCATGTGTAATAGATTTTGGAGGAAGTTGGGATACACACTTGCCATTGGTTGAGTTCTCCTATAATAACAGTTACCATACTAGTATCCAAGCGGCACCGTTTGAGGCACAATATGGAAGAAAATGCAGATCACCGCTGTGTTGGAATGAAATAGGTGAAAGTCAATTAACCGGGCCTGAGATTGTTCAAGAAACTACTGATAAGATTCATAAAATCAAAGAAAGAATGAAGGCTGCTCAAGACCGACAGAAGAGCTACGCAGATAAGAGACGAAGGCCTTTAGAGTTCAGTGTGGGAGACAGAGTCATGCTAAAGGTATCACCGTGGAAGGGTACGGTATGCTTTGGCAAACGTGGGAAGTTGAACCCTCGATATATTGGACCATTCAAAATTCTGGCACGAGTGGGACTTGTATCTTATCAGCTAGAACTCGCATTAGAATTAAAAGGAATACATGATGTGTTCCATGTATCAAACCTTAAGAAATGTTTGGTGGACGAAAGTTTGATCATACCTTACCGAGAGGCAAAGGTCAATAAACAATTACAATTCATGGAGGAACCTATTTTCATGGACAGACAAGTCAAGAAGCTGAGACGTAGCAAGATACCAATTGTAAAAGTACGTTGGGATTCCAAACGAGGACCTGAGTTTACTTGGGAAAAAGAATCAGAAATGTGTAGAACTACCCTCAACTATTTCAAGCTACAAGTTGACTACGACAAATCAAATTTCGAGGACGAAATTTCTATAAGTTGGGGAGACTGTGACAACACATGAACCAGGTTTATATTAAAACTCTAATTACAACGCATTTTTTTAGCATGATTTTGATAGACACACATATTGGAAACATTAAGTAGAGAAAATATGTCATTAGTTGAAGAGCAATAAAGTACACATGCCATAAAAGTTAGAAGCAAGTGTGTAATATTAGAAATTTTACTTAATAATCCAAGGGTTATAAGAAATTAATACACTTACAGATAATTATGAGGATCCTAGTGTGTGAAACATAAACAAAGTAATATAAGATTTTTTTTTACCCTCATAACACAACAAAAACAAATCAATGAATACATATGTACATATGTTCACGACATATATAAATATATATGCATATACACAATGCGAATATGCATACATATTCATACATAGGTTTATTCAATTTAAAACAACTCGATACACATTTATATGCATACAAGATCTTTACTTAAAATACCCCATAATTATAAACTTACAACAATTAAATAAAACACCACTCTTTTCCATTTCTGCATAGGTTTATTCATTTTAAGACTCAACAAAATATATGTATATATATACACACATAAGAACGACACACACAATTACCCACATCAAAAACTTACACCACCTTTTTATTACCCAATCCTCACATTTATATTTCTTTCCACCTACATCACCATCAAGTGATATCTATCTCTCTCTCTCTCTCTCCATATTTCGGTACATACACACACACACACACTCCTCCATATGAAAACAAGAGTGTAAGACAAATGCCTTACACCACCTCCCTCCTTGGCCAATCCCTCTCCTCCCCTTTTCTTTCACTTTGACCGAAATCCTCTCCCTCCCTCTTTCTTTTATTCGGCAATCACCACACACACCTCACTTATCCCTCTTCACTTTCACAAATTCAAAAAAATTTCACTCTCTCTTCTTTCCCTTGGAGCCCCACGATTTCAGCCCCTCCTTGTCACACCCCGAGCCGGCGGGGTAGGATCGGAGTCCCCGTCGGGCGGAAGGTTCCCGGGGCGCGATATCGGGAGTGATAATCAGAAATGATCAGATTGTTTACATTGCACATGATATAAATGAGAAATGCTAAATAAAATAGAATTTACAAAGTTAAATTACATCAGTATTGTTTATAATTTAACAATGTAAATCTATTGTAAACATCATAAAATAACTATCTTGTATTTACACAAGATATACAAAATAAATTGTATAATGATGTCTTCAAAAGTATGCAGGTCCAAAATGCTAAGTCTTCTATCTGAAGCCCTAGTCCAAAAGAAATGACTTCCTAATTGACCTGTTCGTCACCTGAGAAGTCATGCAAAAATAAAGGTCAACACATGGTTGGTGAGTTCATATAGTTTAGTAGTTGAAAATGATGTGAAAATGATTTGAACATGATTTGAAAATGATTTGAAAACCTCCTTTGGTAAAGACCCTAACCTCATTAACACCACATGTAATATCCACATCGGTATGCTTATATATAGGGCATATGTAAGGGACAAGCCCTAGCCAACATCCCACCACATACTAATATGCATATGACACTGCTGTTAATGACAATTAAGCATTTTTACCCTTAACACAATCCCATAAGTTCTTCTGTTTGTTGTCCTTGTCATTACAATCATTTGAAATCCATGTTGATTTCACAAGTTCATCACACAATATGATCAACCACACAATTGTATAAACAGTTATAAATGCTTAATTAAACAAGTAAATAAACATTTAATAAAATCTAAGTCCTTATGATTGGGGCCTTTGGTCATACTCGAGTAGACTAGTCTGTCAATCTAGGTACTTAGTAGTTAGGGAATTCTGTAAATATCATCAAACATAAGACCTACAAGTCAATCAGTCTAGCCAGGACTTCTTGAAATATAGGATTTCTGAATTCAATGTGTTGGCATATGTTATCTCTGATATTTCCCATACTATCCCTTAAAATGATTTAATGATCGTCCGATTTTGTCACAAGATGTACTTGATGTGTTGATCACAGAATACAAGATTCATTGATCGGTAGTACACTTGATTCATTGTTCAACAAACACTTGGTTTGTAGAACATTGAATGTTGTCTTTGCAAAGATTGTTTTATTGATGTCTTGATGTCCCACACTTGTTTTGTCAAAATGTTTGATTTGATCCTTTGAACTCACCCACTTGTTTTGTCAAAATGTTGGTTTTGATCCATTGAACTCACCCACTTGTTTTGTCAAAATGTTTGTTTTGATCCCTTGAACTCACACCCTTGTTTTGTCAAAATGATTGATTTGATTTGCTTGAAATGTTTTGACTGGTTGAAAAGTTAAGTTTAACTTGATTATTCACTTAATAAATAAGTAAATCAGTTAATAACCTGCATAAAATCTTCCTAGATATGATCTAGGATAACATTTATACATATGTAAAACATATAATTTAAAAGCATTTAAGTAAACAATTTAAATAACAGTTTACGCATGCTTCTCAGCCCCGTGTTTTAAAACAAAAATGTTAGAAAAGGGGCAATGAACTCACCTGTGCTGCTATGTAATTTGATCTAACACAAAATGCGCGCTCCTGTATGTAAGCTAAGTTTCTTCGGTTCCTGAGTTATTTTATAAGAATTCGAATATAATAAGTACGCGTAGTAGTCGTTGTGCCTAAGACCTTGAGTCTTGTCGTGTGTGCAACTAAGTGTCTTAGTACTAAGTGTATCTAAGGTCTACTCTATCTTAATTACCCTTCTTATGATCCCAATCCCCTGATTAATTATAATAGCTTACTTTTTATAGTTTAGAAAATTTCGGCAGAGTTTCCTTTGTTTTCTGTTTCAAATCCAGACAATTTCATTGTCTATTTTATAACAAAATCCCAATTCAATCAATTCAAATAAATATTTAAACCAAAGCGTTACAATTTAATATTTCATTTTAATTTAATATCATGTTAAAACCATTTAGTGAGATATAACAAATTATCAATAAGTGTTCTTCATTAAACTCTCTTTACAAGAGTTAAAATGACATTATAAATATGATGGACTTAACTAAGTCCCATTGGGCCCATTTAAGCCCAAATGAAGGTCGTTAATTCCAACTTGATCATCCAACTTTGATTGTAATCCATATGAGTTCTTTAAAGAAATTTCATCACATGTGTTAGACTAGTTCAAAAGATATCAATATTTATATAGTGTTATTGTGTTGTCATGAAAGCCATATCCATTACTAACCCTATTTATTTGTGCATGCGCAAGATACACGTAACATAATTCATGCATGTATGTATCCTTCGCATGCTTCTAGTCTTCGAGTTCTTGTATGTACTTTCCCGTGGTTCTTAGACTTAAGCTTATGGTCCTTAGTCCATTACAACTCTAATTTGATAACATATCAGGTTCGGCATTTCCATAGAGCAGCGAACCCTTTTAGATAACCTCCTTAGGTTCGGCTAACATCACCTCACCCACGAACCCTTAGGGTTCGGCCACCCTTTAACCTAGGTTCGCCACTGCCTAGGGTTCGTCCAAGAAAGGTTCGCCAACCAATGGCTCGTCATGCAAAGGCTCGTGAGTCCTAGGTTCGTGACTTAATCTGGTTCGTGAGGCTTTAAGGTTCGCATCTAAGAAAGTTCGTTCCTACTAGGTGAGGGTTCGTGAATTTGCATGGGGGCTGCAGGGTTCGGCTGGTCAACACCTGCAGCTCATACAGGTTCGTTGCAGGAAAATACACATGGGCTCCAGGGTTCGTTGCAGGCCCTTGTAGGTTCGGGGCAGGGCTCGCAGGGTTCGGCTCTCAGATGAAGAGTTCGGCCGTTTGTTGAGGAAAAGGTTCGGCCAACGAACCTGAAACTTTCCATGGCTTCCATCCTCCTTCTTGAGATCTTAACATGTCACAACCCATTTCTAGCAATACGTAAACGTGTGTGCACCTACACCTAAGTGTTTCTAGTGTTTAAAATCGATTAACATAGCAAAACTTACATGAGTTTGTGAAACCCTACAAAATCGAGTTTAAACTTAAACATTACCTCGAATTTCGTGGATGAAAGCTCAAATAAGTTGTACTCCCGTGATCTACGAGATGAGAGGATCAAGATGACGCCAAGTTTGATCGAATCCCACTTGAAACAAGCTTCCAATCTTAGAGAGAAGTTGAAATTTCTAGAGAGAGAGAGAGAGCTAGAGAGAGAGTGACGAGTTTGAGAATGAGGAGGGAGGTTGGTGTAGGTGGTTGGAACATAAATGTTTCATTTAATGTGAGTTATAATACCCACTCGTTCGGTCTCGATCGGTTTCGCGTAAAAAGTCGGTTGGTGTAGTTTTCGCGACGGAACGACAAGATTATAAAATTAGAGATCTTTTAATTATTCTAGGTTGTGATTCCTAATAAATTAACTAATATCTTCTTATTTATTAAAAATTTAAAATATTAATTAACTGTTTAAATCGAAATGTACGGTCGTCGAGCGTATTCGTTCGGATCGTCACCCGCACGAACACGACGGTAACTATACTTTTCAATCTTGTTTTCTATTTATAGAATATCATTCAGAACGTTAAACTTTCAGATTTATTTGTACAGATCGTCATCTATACGAATAACCCGTCCATTTAGCATTCACATAACGATATTCGTGTGTTTTGTTCCGTAAGACCTCACATACGTTTATACATAATAATCCCTAATCAATCAATCACATAATGATTCTGTGTTGCCAGATAGTTATCCGACTCAAGAACCTTTGTTCTGAACTGTGTTTCTGTTAAATGTGTCTGAAACTGTTCTATGACAACTCACCATGATAATGATAAATGATATGAATATGAAATTACTGAAATGTGTATGATTCATACCTGTTTTACTGTTCATGTACTGTAGAGATCACTGTTCCGGTGGCGGTTCCGGCACTAATGTTACAGTCTCCCCTTGTTAGAGAAATTTCGTCCCGAAATTTAAGTGTTGTTATCAGGTACAGCTTCCTCTTCAAATAGTTGGGGATACTTTAACTTCATGTGATCTTCACGTTCCCAAGTGAACTCGGGCCCGCGTCTTGAATTCCATCGAACCTTTACAATAGGAATACGGCTTCGCCTCAGTTGCTTAACCTTGCGATCCATAATCTCTAAAGGTTCTTCAATGAAATGTAATTGTTCATCGACTTGAATCTCTTCGATTTGAATGACGAGAGACTCGTCAGAAAGGCATTTCTTTAGGTTTGAGACGTGAAACACGTCATGCACACTGCTGAGTTCATCTGGTAATCTCAGTCGATAAGCTACAGGACCTATACGTTCAATGATCTCGAACGGTCCCACGTATCGTGGTGCTAATTTGCCTTTCTTTCCAAAGCGTACCACGCCTTTCCATGGGGATACCTTTAACATTACACGATCTCCCACTTGGAATTCCAACGGCTTGCGCCGTTTATCGGCGTAGCTCTTTTGTCTGCTCCTTGTTGCTTGTAGTCTTCTTTGAATCTGAGCTATCTTGTCAGTGGTTTCTTGAATTAGTTCTGGCCCCGTTATTCGGTTGTCCCCAATTTCAGTCCAACAGATCGGTGAGCGACATTTCCGGCCATAAAGAGCCTCGTACGGTGCACATCCGATACTGCTGTGGTAACTGTTATTATAGGAGAACTCAATCAGTGGCAAATGGGAATCCCAATTCCCACCGAAGTCTAGAACACAGGTTCTCAACATGTCCTCTAGGGTTTGGATAGTACGTTCGCTTTGGCCATCCGTTTGTGGGTGGTAAGCTGTACTCAGATTCAACTGTGTCCCTAGAGATTTCTGTAATGATTGCCAGAACCTTGATGTGAATCTGCTATCTCGATCAGAAATAATAGACAATGGCACACCGTGGCGTACCACTATCTCGTTGATGTATAATCTTGCCAGTTTATCCATGGTGAAGTTCTCGCGCATGGGCAAGAAATGAGCAGATTTGGTTAGACGATCAATGATCACCCAAATTGTATCATGACCGTTGGAAGTGCGGGGTAGCTTGGTAATGAAATCCATAGCTATTTGTTCCCACTTCCAGAGCGGAATCTCAGGCTGTTCCAATAGACCGGACGGTCTTTGGTGTTCCGCCTTAACCTTCGCACACGTTAGACATTGACCGACGTATTCGGCTATGTCCTTCTTCATTCCAGGCCACCAATAAAATCCACGCAAGTCTTGGTACATCTTATCAGCACCTGGATGAACAGAGTATTTAGTCTTGTGTGCTTCATCGAAGATAAGTTTTCTCAATTCATCTACCGCAGGGATCCATATACGTTCCTTGTAGTAGATCATACCATCAGGTTTCGTGTCAAACTGTTTCTCTGCTCCGCAATCAAGTTCCCTCTTCAGATTACCTCGGTCAAGTGCTTCTTGCTGTGCTTTGAACAATCTTGTCACTTAAACTGGTCTGCACGGTTATCCCCATTGCTCTAACACGTAGGGGTTTGACCCGTTCCTTCCGGCTCAAGGCGTCAGCTACAACGTTCGCCTTTCCCGGATGGTATTTGATCACACAATCATAATCATTCAGAAGTTCAACCCAACGGCGCTGTCGCATGTTGAGCTCCTTCTGATCAAAGATGTGTTGCAGACTTTTGTGGTCAGTGAATATGGTACACTTGGTGCCATATAAGTAATGTCTCCAAATCTTCAAGGCGAAGATTACTGCTCCCAGTTCAAGATCATGAGTAGTGTAATTCTTCTCATGAATCTTTAACTGTCTTGATGCATAGGCTATGACTTTATCCCGTTGCATTAATACACAACCGAGTCCCTGATGGGAAGCATCACAGTATACCACAAAGTCATCACAGCCTTCTGGGAGAGATAGAATTGGAGCATCACATAATTTCTGTTTTAAGGTCTGAAAAGCATTTTCTTGTTTCTGCTCCCAGACAAACGGTTCACTTTTCTGAGTTAACTTAGTGAGAGGCAAAGCTATTTTAGAAAAGTTTGAGATAAACCTTCTATAATAACCCGCCAATCCCAGAAAAGACCGTATCTCCGTCGGTGTCTTTGGAGTGTCCCAATTCTTTATCGCCTCGATCTTGGCAGGGTCTACATGAATTCCCTCGCTGTTGACCACATGACCCAGAAATTGAACTTCTCTTAGCCAAAACTCACATTTGGAGAATTTGGCATAGAGTTCTCTTCTTTCAACAGCTCCAAGATCTTTCTAAGGTGTTGCTCATGTTCTGTTTGGTCTGGGAATAAATCAGTATGTCATCAATAAAGACAATGACAAACTGATCCAAGTACGGCTTGCACACTCGGTTCATGAGGTCCATGAAAACCGCTGGTGCATTTGTCAATCCGAAAGGCATCACCATGAATTCGTAATGCCCGTATCTTGTTCGGAAGGCCGTTTTCGGTATGTCTTCATCCTGAACTCTCAGCTGATGGTATCCAGACCGCAAGTCAATCTTTGAGAAGTATTGAGCTCCTTGCAGTTGGTCAAACAGATCATCAATCCTCGGCAATGGATAACGATTCTTGATGGTCAGTTTGTTCAGCTCTCTGTAATCTATGCACATTCTGAACGATCCGTCTTTCTTTTTCACGAACAAGACCGGAGCTCCCCAAGGTGAGTAGCTCGGTCTGATGAAACCCTTGTCAAGTAGCTCCTGTGTAACTGATTAGACATTCCTGCATCTCTGAAGGTGCTAACCTGTAAGGAGATTTAGCAACAGGAGTTGCTCAGGAGCTAAGTCAATACGAAACTCTACTGGTCGCTCAGGTGGCAAACCAGGTAGATCTTCAGGGAATACTTCAGGATTATTTCTTTCACTACTGGTACATCTTGAATCTTCTTCTTGTCTTTTCCCTTTCCACTACATGAGCCAAGAACGCCACGCACTGCTTCTGTAAACACTTACGCGCTTTATACAAGAGATGATTTGTGACACTTCGTTTTGCTTGATCCCCTTACTTCCAATACACGATCACTCGGCAAAATGGAATTCGAAGCAGCTTCTCAGAACAGATAACTTCCACTCGGTTAGAGGAAAGGCAAGCCAATCCATTCCACAATGATGTCGAAACTACCCAACCCATCGGTATCAAA
>SZYD01001787.1:32500-34047 GCA_009363875.1 Mikania micrantha | reverse complement strand
GGCAAGTTTTTATCGATTTTGGCCTGTGGGGGCTAAGGAGAAGGGTAGTGTCTGTTCCAGTCACTTTACTTTTGTGCAGAATGTATATAAGGGGGGGTACCAGTAGTTGAAAGCCATGGAGCCGGGCGGCCCAATGGCCTGGCCATGCGGCCCGGGCGGCCCCCATTTCTAGGCCAAGCGGCCTATGGGCGGCCCATCGCGTGGCACTATGACACGGGGTCTTGGGCACCCGGCCTCCTTGCGTTGCCTTTTCAGGAAGTTGCGAGCTTGCGGGGCGTTATTGGCAAGTTTTTATCATTTTGGCCTGTGGGGGCTAAGGAAAGGGTAGTGTCTGTCCAGTCACTTTACTTTTTGGCAGAATGTATATAAGGGGGTACCAGTAGTTGAAAGCCATGGAGCCGGGCGGCCCCATGGCCTGGCCATGCGGCCCGGGCGCGGCCCCATTTCTAGGCCAAGCGGCCTATGGGCGGCCCCTCGCGTGGCACTATGACACGGGGTCTTGGGCACCCCGGCCTCCTTCCGGTTGCCTTTTTCAGGAAGTTGCGAGCTTGCGGGCGTTATTGGCAAGTTTTTATCGATTTTGGCCTGTGGGGGCTAAGGAGAAGGGTAGTGTCTGTTCCAGTCACTTTACTTTTTGTGCAGAATGTATATATAGGGGGGTACCAGTAGTTGAAAGCCATTGGAGCCGGGCGGCCCCCATGGCCTGGCCACGCGGCCCGGGCGCGGCCCCATTTCTAGGCCAAGCGGCCTATGGGCGGCCCATCGCGTGGCACGATGACACGGGGTCTTGGGCACCCCGGCCTCCTTGCGTTGCCTTTTTCCGGAAGTTGCTAGGGCGGCATTGGCAAGTTTTTATATCGATTTTGGCCTGTGGGGGGCTAAGGAGAAGGGTAGTGTCTGTTCCAGTCACTTTACTTTTTGTGCAGAATGTATATATAGGGGGGTACCAGTAGTTGAAAGCCATTGGAGCCGGGCGGCCCCATGGCCTGGCCATGCGGCCCGGGCGCAGCACCATTTCTAGGCCAAGCGGCCTATGGGCGGCCCATCGCGTGGCACGATGACACGGGGTCTTGCGCACCCCGGCCCCCCTGCGGTAGCCTTTTTCCGGAAGTTGCGAGCTTGTTGGGCGGCGTTGGCAAGGTTTCAATCGATTTTGGCCTGTTGGGGGCTAAGGAGAAAGGTAGTGTCTGTTCCAGTCACTTTACTTTTTGTGCAGAATGTATATATAGGGGGTACCTGTAGTTGAAAGCCATGGGAGCCGGGCGGCCCCATGGCCTGGCCATGCGGCCCGGGCGTGGCACCATTTCTAGGCCAAGCGGCCTGTGGGCGGCCCATCGCATGGCACGATGACACGGGGTCCTGCGCTCCCCGGCCCCCCTGCGGTAGCCTTTTTCCGGATGTTTCCACCTTGTTGGGCGGTTTCAGCAACCTATTTATCGATTTTGGCTTGTGGGGGTACGGAAGAAAGTAGTGTCTGTTCCAGTCACTTTACTTTTTGTGCAGAATGTATATATATGGGGGTGCTACTTGTTGAAAGCCATGGAGCC
>SZYD01001787.1:7500-22500 GCA_009363875.1 Mikania micrantha | reverse complement strand
GTCACCTTACTTTTTGTGCAGAATGTATATATAGGGGGTACCAGTAGTTGAAAGCCATGGGAGCCAGGCGGCCCCATGGCCTGGCCATGCGGCCCGGGCGCGGCCCCATTTCTAGGCCAAGCGGCCTATGGGCGGCCCATCGCGTGGCACTATGACACGGGGTCTTGGGCACCCCGGCCTCCTTGCGGTTGCCAATTTCAGGAAGTTACGAGCTTGCGGGGCGTTATTGGCAAGTTTTTATCGATTTTGGCCTGTGGGGGGCTAAGGAGAAGGGTAGTGTCTGTTCCAGTCACTTTACTTTTTGTGCAGAATGTATATATAGGGGGGTACCAGTAGTTGAAAGCCATGGGAGACGGGCGGCCCCATGGCCTGGCCATGCGGCCAGGGCGCGGCACCATTTCCTGGCCCGGCGGCCTAAGGGTGGCCCATCGCTTGGCACTATGACACGGGGTCTTGCGCACCCCGGCCCCCCTGCGGTTGCCTTTCTCCGGATCATGGGAGCCTGTCGGGCGTCATTGGCATGGTTTTTATCGATTTTGGCCTGTGGGGGGCTAAGGAGAAAAGTAGTGTCTGTTCCAGTCACTTTACTTTTTGTGCAGAATGTATATATAGGGGGGTACTAGTAGTTGAAAGCCGTGGGAGACGGGCGGCCCCATGGCCTGGCCATGCGGCCCGGGCGCGGCACCATTTCCTGGCCCGGCGGCCTAAGGGCGGCCCATCGCTTGGCACTATGACACGGGGTCTTGCGCACCCCGGCCCCCCTACGGTTGCCTTTCTCCGGATCATGGGAGCCTATCGGGCATCATTGGCATGGTTTTTATCGATTTTGGCCTGTGGGGGGCTAAGGAGAAAAGTAGTGTCTGTTCTAGTCACTTTACTTTTTGTGCAGAATGTATATATAGGGGGGTACCAGTAGTTGAAAGCCATGGGAGCCGGGCGGCCTGGCCATGCGGCCCAGGCGCGGCACCATTTCTCGGCCAAGCGGCCTATGGGCGGCCCATCGCGTGGCACTATGACACGGGGCCTTGGGCACCCCGGCCCCCCTGCGGTTGCCTTTTTCAGGAAGTTGCGAGCGTGTTGGGTGTTATTGGCAAGGTTTTTATCGATTTTGGCCTGTGGGGGGCTAAGGAGAAGGTAGTGTCTGTTCCAGTCGCTTTACCTTTTGTGCAGAATGTATATATAGGGGGGTACCACTAGTTGAAAGCCATGGGAGCCGGGCGGCCCAATGGCCTGGCCATGCGGCCCGGGCGCGGCCCCATTTCTAGGCCAAGTGGCCTATGGGCGGCCCATCGCGTGGCACTATGACACGGGGTCTAGGGCACCCCGGCCTCCTTGCGGTTGCCTTTTTCAGGAAGTTGCGAGCTTGCGGGGCGTTATTGGCTAGTTTTTATCGGTTTTGGCCTGTGGGGGGGCTAAGGAGATGGGTAGTGTCTGTTCCAGTCACTTTACTTTTTGTGCATAATGTATATATAGGGGGGTACCAGTAGTTGAAAGCCATGGGAGCCGGGCGGCCCCATGGCCTGGCCATGCGGCCGGGGCGCGGCCCCAGTTCTAGGCTAAGAGGCCTGTGGGCGGCCCCTCGCGTGGCACTATGACACGGGGTCTTGGGCACCCCGGCCTCCTTCCGGTTGCCGTTTTCAGGAAGTTGCGAGCTTGCGGGGCGTTATTGGCTAGTTTTTATCGGTTTTGGCCTGTGGGGGGCTAAGGAGAAGGGTAGTGTCTGTTCCAATCACTTTACTTTTTGTGCAGAATGTATATATAGGGGGGTACCAGTAGTTGAAAGCCATTGGAGCCGGGCGGCCCCATGGCCTGGCCACGCGGCCCGGGCGCGGCCCCATTTCTAGGCCAAGCGGCCTATGGGCGGCCCATCGCGTGGCACGATGACACGGGGTCTTGGGCACCCCGGCCTCCTTGCGGTTGCCTTTTTCCGGAAGTTGCGAGGGCGGCATTGGCAAGTTTTTATCGATTTTGGCCTGTGGGGGCTAAGGAGAAGGGTAGTGTCTGTTCCAGTCACTTTACTTTTTGTGCAGAATGTATATATAGGGGGGTACCAGTAGTTGAAAGCCATGGGAGCCGGGCGGCCCCATGGCCTGGCCATGCGGCCCGGGCGCGGCTCCATTTCTAGGCCAAGCGGCCTATGGGCGGCCCATCGCGTGGCACGATGACACGGGGTCTTGCGCACCCCGGCCCCCCTGCGGTAGCCTTTTTCCGGAAGTTGCGAGCTTGTTGGGCGGCATTGGCAAGGTTTCAATCGATTTTGGCCTGTTGGGGGCTAAGGAGAAAGGTAGTGTCTGTTCCAGTCACTTTACTTTTTGTGCAGAATGTATATATAGGGGGTACCAGTAGTTGAAAGCCATGGGAGCCGGGCGGCCCCATGGCCTGGCCATGCGGCCCGGGCGCGGCACCATTTCTAGGCCAAGCGGCCTATGGGCGGCCCATCGCGTGGCACGATGACACGGGGTCCTGCGCACCCCGGCCCCCCTGCGGTAGCCTTTTTCCGGATGTTTCCACCTTGTTGGGCAGCTTCGGGTACCTATTTATCGATTTTGGCTTGTGGGGGGCTAAGGAGAAAGGTAGTGTCTGTTCCAGTCACTTTACTTTTTGTGCAGAATGTATATATATGGGGGTGCTTCTTGTTGAAAGCCATGGGAGCCGGGCGGCCCCATGGCCTGGCCATGCGGCCCGTGCGCGGCACCTATGCTAAGCCGGGCGGCACATGGGCGGCCCATCATTTGGCACTATGACACGGGGTCTTGCGGACCTCGGCCCCCCTTTTTCCTAACCAGAACACGAAGAGAACACGCGCGCGCGCGCCACGGAGGCGCGGGGGCGTGGGGGCGCAATGAGGCGCATTGTGGCGCTTTGATGGCGCCCTTAGCCCTTTGCACTTGGCAGTTGGCAGTTGGCATATATGCGGCCCGGGCTCAGCCCCTTGGCCAGGACATGCGGCACATGGACGGCCCATCGAATGGCACGCTGACCTAGGCTCTGGCACACCCCAGAACGCCTGTGGTTGGCTGATTCTTGATAATGGAGGACCGATGGCCCCATGGCCTGGCCATGCGGCCCGTGCGTAGCACCATTTCATGGCCGAGCGGCACATGGGCGGCTCATTGAATGGCACGCTGACACGGGGTCTTGCCCATCTTGGCCGAGCTGTGGTAGCCTTATTCCGGATATTGGGAGAGTGTTGGGTGGCATTGGCAAGGTTTTTATCGAATTTGGCCTATGGAGCCCAGCAATAAAGTAGTGTCTGTTCCAGTCACTTTACTTTTTGTGCAGAATGTATATATAGGGGGGTACCAGTAGTTGAAAGCCATGGGAGCCGGGCGGCCCCATGGCCTGGCCATGCGGCCCGGGCGCGGCACCATATCTCGGCCAAGCGGCCTATGGGCGGCCCATCGCGTGGCACGATGACACGGGGTCTTCAGCACCCCGGCCCCTCTGCGGTAGCCTATTTCCGGATTTTGCGAGCTTGTTGGGCGGCATTGGCAAGGTTTTTATCGATTTTGGCCTGTGGGGGTCTACGGAAGAAAGTAGTGTCTGTTCCAGTCACTTTGCTTTTTGTGCAGAATGTATATATAGGGGGGTACTAGTAGTTGAAAGCCATGGGAGACGGGCGTCCCCATGGCCTGGCCATGCGGCCCGGGCACGGCACCATGTCTTGGCCAACCGGCTGAGGGGCGGCCCATCGCATGGCACGCTGACACGGGGTTTTGTGGGCCTCGGCCCCCCTGCGGTTGCCTTATTCCTGATGTTTTTAGCGTGGTTGTCGGCTTTTTGTGGGCTGCTATGCGATTTTGGTTTGTGAAGGGGTACGGTAGAAAGTAGTGTCTGTTCCTGTCACTTTACTTTTTGTGCAGAATGTATATATAGGGGGGTAGTAGTAGTTGAATGGTATGGGGGGAGCAGCCCCATGCCATCAACGACCATGAATGGCTGCAAACTCGAGACAAGCGGCCCCCCAACGCAGCCCATTCATGGTCCGTCCCAGCCTCTGCTCAATGTCCCGCAATGACATGGTTGCCTGCACCCATTTGTTTCCGAGATTGTTCAGTTGGTTGCCTGATTACCCTGGTTCCTGAGTTGTGTTGGTTGGTTGCCTGATTACCCTGTTTCCCGAGTTGGTTCTGTTGGTTGCCTGATTACCCTGGTTCCCGAGTTGTGTTGGTTGGTTGCCTGATTACCTGGTCCCTGAGTTGGTTCGGTTGGTTGCCTGATTACCCTGGTTCCCGAGTTGGTTCTGTTGGTTGCCTGATTACCCTGGTTCCCGAGTTGTGTTGGTTGGTTGCCTGATTACCCTGGTTCCCGAGTTGTGTTGGTTGGTTGCCTGATTACCTGGTCCCTGAGTTGGTTCGGTTGTGTCACACCCCCACCTCTCCTCACCTGTGATGATGTCATACGTTACCGTGAGAAGGTTGCGGAAGCATAGTGGTGATGTCTCAGAGATGAGGTGTGACTTACTTGAACCGATATCACAGCACACAGATTCATTTGAAATAAATATATTACAAGGGTTTCGTGGTAACATTACAGTACAACTTAATTTATTACACAATCTAATATCCCATAAGTACAAAAGTGTGATGTGCATCCTCACCGTGTCGTTTTACTGTTGCCCTGCAAAATGTTGAGTTTAAAACGTCAGCACAAAGCTGGTGAGTTTGACAGTTCAGTTAGAACAATATGATATGATAAGTATGTTCACAAAAAGTTCAGTTCTGGATAACCATGGGACCCGTATCTAGTTCCTTTCGGACAGTTGTTCGTTCACGAAGATACTACCCGTCGGTAAATATCTTAATGCCTCATAATCTTAATGTCTATCACTAACATTAAGAAAGCGTTTCGTAACCAGGTATCAAACATTCACACCAGGGGAGATGCAATCCTCCCAGCAAATGGGTTGTCAGCCAATAGTACTATCAATGATTCCTGTTCGGCCCCACATGGGTTCACTAGATACAGTTCACAAGATGAGGACTTTTGAAACTGTGATAGTTGTTACTAACGGCAAAATCCCATGAAATTACACAAAAAGTCACATGAAATCACACAGATATCAGTGATGCATATCATATGTTCAGGAAAACAGTTTACAGAGTTACCCCGATGTTTAAAAACAATGAAAAGAAAATGGGGGTGTACGAAACTCACCTGATAACTCACAAATAGCAGAAAGTCACACAACTGCTAGTAATAGAGTGATTCTGCATTTATTTATGTTTAATGAGTTATTTATGTTTTAACTTACTGATTAAATCTTATTGAACGTCCAATGTCAAAGACATTGCCTTAATAGTCATCAAACCAATATAATATTTTTAATAATTATCTTAATATCATATCATACGATGTATGATAATGTAGGAACCTACACTGATTCAGGTTCCTAATACTAGGCTGATGACACACTTGATTAATCAGGATAATCTCGGATTAACCAAGTAGTTAATGTTGTTGATTATGATGATGAAACAGTTCCTAGATAGATTAATGACTTAGGAATGATTAATCCTTGTTATTGATTATCCCAATATCATGAAATATCACAATGTGACATTGGAATAGGTTTAATAACCATGTTTAACATACCAATCTGACTGTTATCTTAAACATCAGATACTCGTTCCAGTGAGTATGTTAATGATTGTGATTAGTTTAAAATACTTGAATTTAACCTTTCATGTCAAAGATTAATCAAACTAATCACATACGTTGTCACAATCAAATGGTTTAAACCATTATAACCATTGTTATGATTTCATGTAAACCGGGCATTACAACGGCTCAAAACAAGGATTTACCCGTTAACAGTTCGAGTTTGTCATTTATAATCAATCCTAGCCATCATCTAGGCAATAATCAACAACCCTAACTATATCATTACGTTCAAAATCAAGATTTAATCATTCATAATCAAACTAGAAGGTTAGAGCGAACCGTTACCTATTCAGACGGAGTTCTGCGGGTAAAATGATGATCTGGACTTGCAGAAACGTTCCTTGGTGCGATCCAAACGTTTAAAACCCTTCAAAATGGAGTTTGGATGATGAAAAATGAGATTTTGTGAGTTTGGGAGCTGAAATCGTCGAAATAATGGATAAAAATGAGTTTTTGGATGAAATCTTGACTTTTGAAGCCATTTTTCCGACTTTTTGGCTTCAGGCGCATCGCCCCAACTCGGAGGCTTTTCCGGGCGTACCGCGCGGATCCATGGCGGCCAAATCTTAATCTTATCTTCATTTCGTGATTCCGGGAGCATACGAACTCCGTTTTGCGCACGGTTTTCGCCTACGTTCACGATTTTTCGAGCTCTTTCCAATGGTTATAATCTCAAGACCTAAAGAACTCAAATTATTTGACCTCTTATCTATTGCTATATTCGATTCAGTGTATCTTGAAATCGGAGCCTCGTTTCGCGATTTCGCTTACACTTATTCTCTTCATTTTCGAGTTATGATTCTAACCTGAGAATTTTGAGTTGTCAACTCAACGTGGATTTTAAGAATGATCAACTGTGCTCAATTCATTGCTGACGTAATTCTTCGTACGCAATTATCACAGTCTCCTCCTGTTAGAAAAATTTCGTCCCGAAATTTAGTGAAGACTTACGTGATAACAATTGATCATAAGAATAGGTGTGGATATTTCTGTTTCATCTGATGTTCACGTTCCCACGTATACTCAGGTCCACGTTGTGAATTCCATCGAATTTTAACAATAGGTATGCGACTGCGTTTCAGTACTTTCACTTCTCCCAAACCATCAGCTTTGGTTTCAAGTTGCTGGTCTAACCCTCTTAATTCCTCAGCAGGATAGTTCGTTGTTTGTAGAGCTTGTTGCTGAGCTTCTTTGATTTGAGGAATTAGACTGGTTTGAATAGTTATGCCTAACGCTTTCACTCGTAAAGGTTTGACTCGTTCCTTGCGACTCAAGGCATCGGCTACGACATGCGCTTTACCCGGATGATAAAGAATTTCACAGTCATAGTCGTTCAAAAGTTCTACTCACCGCCTTTGTCGCATGTTCAACCTTTTCTGATCTAGAATATGCTGAAGACTTTTGTGATCAGCGTATATAATACACTTGGTTCCATACAAATAGTGTCTCCAAATCTTGAGTGCAACACCACTGCACCAAGTTCTAGATCATGAGTGGTATAGTTCTTCTCATGTACCTTCATTTTTCGAGAAGCATACGCAATCACTTTATCGTTTTGCATTCAAACACACCCAAGACCTTGACGAGAAGCATCACAGTACACTGTGAAATTATCTGTACCTTTCGGTAAGGTCAAAGTAGGTGCGTTGTAGGGTTTGTGTTTCCACATTTGGAATGCCTCCTCCTGTTGAGAACCCCGTATAAACGGTTGATTTTTCTGCGTCAAAGTGATTAGTGGCCAGGCTATCTTTGAAAAGTTCTTGATGAATCGATGATAATAACTAGCCAGACCTAAGAATTGACGTATTTCAATTGGGGTTCGTGGTAGCCTTGATCTCACCGGGATCCACTTGAATATCGTTCTCATTTACTATGTGCCCAAGAAATTGAACTTCCCGTAACCAAAACTCACACTTGGAGAACTTGGCATATAATTTTCACGTGCCAAAATTTCTAAGATCAGTTTCAAGTGTTGAGCATGTTTTTGTTGGCTTCGAGAAAGAAATAAGAATATCATCAATAAACACAATCACAAACTTATACAAGTAAGGCCTACACACCCGATTCATCAGATCCATAAAAACTGCAGGAGCGTTTGTTAATCCAAACGGCATTACTAGAAATTCATAATGCCCGTATCGAGTTCTGATTACAGTTTCAGGAACATCATCATCATGCACTCGTAACTGATGATATCCGGATCTTAAATTAATTTTTGAGAAGTAGGTAGCGCCTTGAAGTTGATCAAACAGATCATCTATACGTGGTAATGGATAACGGTTTTTGATTGTTAATTTATTGAGCTCCCGGTAGTCAATACACATCCTGAATGAACCATCCTTCTTTTTCACAAAAAGAACTGGTGCTCCCCAGGGTGAAAAACTAGGTCTAATAAAACCCTTGTCTAAGAGTTCTTGTAATTGACCTGAAAGTTCTTGCATTTCTGATGGCGCAAGCCGATACGGGGCTTTAGCAACAGGTGCTGCACCTGGCATCAAGTCAATATGAAATTCAACCTGTCTCACTGGGGGTAATCCTGATATATCTTCAGGAAAATCCTTGACTACTAGAATATCTGTGATATGTTTGGGTAAAGAATTGGGCTCAATCACATGTGCCAGAAAGGCCAGACACCCTTTCCGTAAACATTTCTGAGTTTGCATACAAGAAATGATACCAAGTTTTCTACCAGCTCTTTCCCCTTGAACTATCAGTGTATTACCCTCAGGTAATGGAATACGAATCACCTTAGTTTGACATATTACTTCCACTTGGTTATCAGAAAGCCAGTCCATCCTGACCACGACATCAAAGCTCCTAAGCTCAATAGGAAGTAAATTGATATGGAAAAGGTGATCATTCAAATTCAAGGAACACCCTTGAATAACACTGTTAGTTTTGATTATCTTGTCATTAGCAAGTTCAATGACATAAGGAGTTTTTTAGATCTACCGTAGGCAATGAAAGTAATGATGCAAATTCAGGAGAGATAAAACTCTTATCTGCCCCTGTATCAAACAAAACTGATGCGTATATATTATTAAGAAGAAACGTACCATTGACAATATTTGCATCATGCCTCGCTTCGGTTGCACCAATCTGAAAAGCTCTCCCCCTAGCTTCATTTCCCTGATTGGTGTTGTTATTGTTCGGACACTTGTTCATCAAATGGTCAGGACTTCCACACTTATAACATGACCGGTTTGTTTGAGTGGTTTGTCGAGGTGCTTGGTTTGATGGTTGAGCTGGAAAGTTACAGTATTTAGCATAGTGTCCTACTCGATTACAGTTTCGACAAACAGGACACGGTCCTGTGTGATGGTATGGACACCTATAGCATTTGGGCGCCTGTCCACTGTAAACTTTCCTATCAGAAACAGTTGCACCATAGTTCTTCACTATCGGATTGCTCTGACTAGTCTCAGCCGAAGCCGTTGTTTTGTTCTTGCCAAACCACTTTCGTTTAGTGCCTCTCACAGCACTAGAAGTATCATCATCACTACGGCCCGCAGCCGTCTGAGTTTTTGTGAACAATGTACCACTCCTTACCGCCTCATCGGTAAGCTTAGTGGTCAACAAAATTGTACGTTTAAGAGTAGTGGGTTCAGCTGCCGTTACCATTCCCCGAATCTGGGGAACCAGACCCTTAATGTACTTCTCGATCAAAGTTGCTTCCGTAGGAAACATATCGGGAAGTAAACAAGTAAGTTCGTGAAAACGATGGGTATAAGCTAAACAGTCAGCACCGATCATAGAATGATTCCAGAATTCCTCCTGGAGCTTTTGTATTTCCGTGATTGGGCAATACTCTGACATAATCAGAGTTTTAAAATCGTTCCAGCCCATCAAGTCAACTGTAGCTGAGCCCAAAGTTTTAGCCTGGGTATTCCACCAGGTTAGAGCTGACTCTTTCAAAGAACAAGCAGCATAAGACACCTTATGCTCTGCCACACACTGGCTGATCTTGAGTTTCGTTTCCATTTCCTCGATCCACCTTAACAGTCCAGCCGCTCCTTCCTTGCCCGTGAAGGTAGGAGGATTGCAAGAAGCAAAGTACTTATATGTACATCCTTGCTTAGGTGGATCAGGAGCAGCTGTTTTTGTTGTTGTTCCAATGATATTATGAGTTCCTACGTTACCACCAGTAACATTATGTTCAGTAGGGTTGTGGTCCCCACCAGAACCCACAGTGATATGAGGTTGGTGTTGTATCAAGACACTACAAGCAAATAGTTGTTCTCGTACAATTCATGCTATCATTTCTTCGTTCGATTCAGATCCACTTGAACCAGCAGGTGAAACCGTGTTCACTCCAGGGTTCAAGGGTGGAACAGTACTGGTTTCCAGATTAACCGGTGGATCTGGATTTGATTCAGTATTTACTGGTGGAACTTGGTTCGGCTCAGTGTTAGTACCGTTCTTGGCAGCTTTCTTAGCTGATCGACCTCGTTTAGGAGCCATTGTTCTGCTCACATGCAGACAAACTCAGGTCAGTTCAAGAACGTTAAAAATATAACCCTTGTTCAATCACATTAGTTCAACCATAATCAGTCATACTGAAAATTTTATGTTGAAACGTGATTATAAGAAAATATAGTATAACTACATTCACGTAGTTCAGACATGTTCTAGTACATAGAAATCACCCAAATGTTCGTAGTTATACGCAGTCCTGTTATTTCAAAAACATGTTAGAGTATACCCAACTCATCACATTGTAACACATGTTTTTAGAGATATGTTCATACAGGACTAGGATATGTTCTCGCACATGTTCTCTGATATGTTCTCAGTTCATGCACTAGATTTGTTCTCATTCCAAACTATAGATATGTTCTCGTACAGTATAGTTCTCGTACTGTACTTCGATACATTGTCGTATAGGCAATAGATATGTTTTTATTTAGATCTATTCGAATACAGTATTGCTCCCGTACTGTATCTTAGCGATAGATAGGTTCTCGTTTGGATATGTTCGCATACAGTATTGCTCCCGTACTGTATTTTAGCGATATTTATGTTCTAATTTAGATCTATTCGCATACAGTATTGCTCCCGTACTGTATCTTAGCGATAGATAGGTTCTAATACAGTATGGCTCCCGTACTGTATTTTAGTTACTGATATGTTCTCACACAGAATTGTTCTCACACAGAATTGTTCTCACACAGAAATGTTCACACAGTTTTATGATACGTTGCCACAGGCAATAGATATGTTCTCACACAGAATTGTTCTCACAGTTCTATGATACGTTGCCACACAGGACTTTGAAATGTTGCCATACAGGACTTTGATACATTGTCACGCAGAAAATTGAAATGTTGCCACACAGGACTTTGAAATGTTGCCACACAGGACTTTGAAATGTTGTCACACAGGACTTTGAAATGTTGAAACACAGGACTTTGATACATTGTCACACAGACAATTGAAATGTTGCCACACAGGACTTTGAAATGTTGCCACACAGGACTTTGAAATGTTGCCACACAGGACTTTGAAATGTTGCCACACAGGACTTTGATACATTGTCACACAGACAATTGAGATGTTGCCACACAGGACTTTGAAATGTTGCTACACTGGACTTTGAAATGTTGCCACACAGGACTTTGAAATGTTGCCACACAGGACTTTGAAATGTTGACACACAGGACTTTGATACATTGTCACACAGACAATTGAAATGTTGCCACACAGGACTTTGAAATGTTGCCACACAGGACTTTGAAATGTTGCCACACAGGACTTTGAAATGTTGCCACACAGGACTTTGATACATTGTCACACAGGACTTTGATACATTGTCACACAGACAATTGAAATGTTGCCACACAGGACTTTGAAATGTTGCCACACAGGACTTTGAAATGTTGCCACACAGGACTTTGAAATGTTGCCACACATGGGCTTTGAAATGTTGCCACACAAGGGCTTTGAAATGTTGCCACACAGACAATTACAATGATGCCACACAGGACTTTGATATGTTGCCACACAGGACTTTGATATGTTTGTCACACAGACAATTGAAATGTGCCACACAGGACTTTGATATGATGCCACAAAGGACTTTGATATGTTGCCACACAGGACTTTGATATATCTGTCACACAGACAATTGTTATGATGCCACACAGGACTTCGAAATGTTGCCACACAGGACTTTGAAATGATGCCACACAGGACTTTGAAATGTTGTCACACAGACAATTGAAATGATGCCACACAAGGGCTTTGAAATTTTGCCACACAAGGGCTTTGAAATGTTTCATACAGCCCATATATGTAATACCACACAAGGTATTTTTACGTGAGCATACCACACTAGGTATTTTACGAAAGTATACCGCTCCAGGTATTTTACGAGAGTATACCACACAGGTATTTTACGAAAGTATACCACTCCAGGTATTTTACGAGAGTATACCACACAGGTATTTTACGAAATAGCACCAGGCTATTTAAGAGATAGCACACAGGCTATTTTACGAGATAGCACCAAGCTATTTTACGAGATAGCACACAAGCTATTTAAGAGATAGCACACAGGCTATTTTACGAGATAGCACCAAGCTATTTTACGAGATAGCACACAAGCTATTTTACGAGGACTGAATACCTCACTTGGTATTTTACGAGAACAGAATACCTCACCAGGTATTTTACGAGAACAGAATACCTCACTAGGTATTTTACGAAAACAGAATACCTCACTAGGTATTTTATGATGACAGAATACCTCACTAGGTATTTTACGATAACAGAATACCTCACTAGGTATTTTATGCTGTCATACAGTTATTAGATAAGTTCTCCAACAAATGTTCTTATAGTTCTGGGTATAGTTCACTCATAATTTATTCGAGATATACCTCAATAAGTATTCAGAGATGATACCACACTAGGTATTCAGAGATGAGCATTGAAATCACTATATATCCCATAATCTGCCTCATCCTCTCCTCTATAATTCTTGCATAAATCTGGACTCTCTGAGGTGATGGGCTTCTAGCCAATTTTCCACATAGGTATCTTTATCAGATATCTGTGGATGTGGTGGCATGTGTAAAATCTGAGGTACCACCAAGGATGCTGCAGAAGATGCTTCTGACGGATCTGAGTGAGAACTTGAGCTGAGACTCGACGTATCATCCAGAGTCACATATGGAATTTGTCTATATATGCAGCGTTCATGTGGTTTTTCATTGATATATAGACAAATTTACGGATCAATATCATGAAGTGAATATTGAATAATGATATTCAACATAATCATGATATGACATCTCTTCCAATCTTAGTGCAATTATTCGTTCTTACCGTTATTATTGTTCTGCTTGTATTGAAATTTACTAGAACGTACAAGTGATGCAAATTCCAGTTATGCTGGCCAGTCAAAACTGTAATTTGTACTACTTGATTATCCTGGCTTAAATCCAAAAACAAGTTTTGTTCATTAGCCATGTTCGGTGCTCTCTGTGTCACTATTTGAGCCTATGGTTATAGTCTAGGTTTCTAAGTCACAGCACACAGATTCATTTGAAATAAATATATTACAAGGGTTTCGTGGTAACATTACAGTACAACTTAATTTATTACACAATCTAATATCCCATAAGTACAAAAGTGTGATGTGCATCCTCACCGTGTCGTTTTACTGTTGCCCTGCAAAATGTTGAGTTTAAAACGTCAGCACAAAGCTGGTGAGTTCGACAGTTCAGTTAGAACAATATGATATAATAAGTATGTTCACAAAAAGTTCAGTTCTGGATAACCATGGGACCCGTATCTAGTTCCTTTCGGACAGTTGTTCGTTCACGAAGATACTACCCGTCGGTAAATATCTTAATGCCTCATAATCTTAATGTCTATCACTAACATTAAGAAAGCGTTTCGTAACCAGGTATCAAACATTCACACCAGGGGAGATGCAATCCTCCCAGCAAATGGGTTGTCAGCCAATAGTACTATCAATGATTCCTGTTCGGCCCCACATGGGTTCACTAGATACAGTTCACAAGATGAGGACTTTTGAAACTGTGATAGTTGTTACTAACGGCAAAATCCCATGAAATCACACAAAAAGTCACATGAAATCACACAGATATCAGTGATGCATATCATATGTTCAGGAAAACAGTTTACAGAGTTACCCCGATGTTTAAAAACAATGAAAAGAAAATGGGGGTGTACGAAACTCACCTGATAACTCACAAATAGCAGAAAGTCACACAACTGCTAGTAATAGAGTGATTCTGCATTTATTTATGTTTAATGAGTTATTTATGTTTTAACTTACTGATTAAATCTTATTGAACGTCCAATGTCAAAGACATTGCCTTAATAGTCATCAAACCAATATAATATTTTTAATAATTATCTTAATATCATATCATACGATGTATGATAATGTAGGAACCTACACTGATTCAGGTTCCTAATACTAGGCTGATGACACACTTGATTAATCAGGATAATCTCGGATTAACCAAGTAGTTAATGTTGTTGATTATGATGATGAAACAGTTCCTAGATAGATTAATGACTTAGGAATGATTAATCCTTGTTATTGATTATCCCAATATCATGAAATATCACAATGTGACATTGGAATAGGTTTAATAACCATGTTTAACATACCAATCTGACTGTTATCTTAAACATCAGATACTCGTTCCAGTGAGTATGTTAATGATTGTGATTAGTTTAAAATACTTGAATTTAACCTTTCATGTCAAAGATTAATCAAACTAATCACATACGTTGTCACAATCAAATGGTTTAAACCATTATAACCATTGTTATGATTTCATGTAAACCGGGCATTACAACGGCTCAAAACAAGGATTTACCCGTTAACAGTTCGAGTTTGTCATTTATAATCAATCCTAGCCATCATCTAGGCAATAATCAACAACCCTAACTATATCATTACGTTCAAAATCAAGATTTAATCATTCATAATCAAACTAGAAGGTTAGAGCGAACCGTTACCTATTCAGACGGAGTTCTGCGGGTAAAATGATGATCTGGACTTGCAGAAACGTTCCTTGGTGCGATCCAAACGTTTAAAACCCTTCAAAATGGAGTTTGGATGATGAAAAATGAGATTTTGTGCGTTTGGGAGCTGAAATCGTCGAAATAATGGATAAAAATGAGTTTTTGGATGAAATCTTGACTTTTGAAGCCATTTTTCCGACTTTTTGGCTTCAGGCGCATCGCCCCAACTCGGAGGCTTTTCCGGGCGTACCGCGCGGATCCATGGCGGCCAAATCTTAATCTTATCTTCATTTCGTGATTCCGGGAGCATACGAACTCCGTTTTGCGCAC
>SZYD01001786.1:0-30626 GCA_009363875.1 Mikania micrantha | reverse complement strand
GTTGGGTAAGGTTGACTTGCAAACACTTTTCTGTTCACTTTTTGAAACTTATCAATATTTAATGTTTAAATCATGATTACAAAACATATTGTTACTACTAAACATATAAATCTTTAAACAAAAGAATTTACAAAGTTGTATGCAATATAATAGAAAAATGGGCGACTTTCAACCCCTTTGACATGCTCCCCTTTCGTTAATTTTTTTTAGATAAAGCATATATCAGATCGACCAATTCATAAGTAATGGGTCGACATCACCACCTTTAATTTAATGACAAGCAGAAAAAGAAATATTTGAAGATGTAAGGGGACACAAATGACCTTTCGTGTTTTTCAATGCAAAATCCTTTCAAGGCAACAAGATGACGATGATGAAGCCTAGCAAGAAGCAAAATTTCTCTGCAGAATTCTTCTACAGCTTGTTCAGAAACTTTATCCATATGTTTCACTGCTACCACTGAACCATCAATAAATTGAGCTTTATATACAGTCCCAAATCCCCTTGTCCAATAATGGTTTTAAAATTGTTGGTTGCTTTTTTAGTTTCTTTATACTGAATTTTGTTAGCATAGATGATGGACCTGCATAAACATCCAACTCGGTAAAAAAGAATAAAAAATCTAAAAAAAAAAGTGTGTGTGTGTGTGTTATTACTAGAGCTGGCAACTACGACCCAATCAGTAAACGCCTGAACACGTTGATTTGGCTTAAGATTTGCAACTGGCTTATCAAATGAGTAAAATTTTGATTAAAATGGTTACAGGTTGAGTGGGTCGAAAGCTACCCAAACCTCCAAAATCATTTATTTAAAAATTTGTTATCATGTAATATTAATGTTTTGGGATAATGTATGGTTGAGGCCACCAAACATTCAACAACTTTCATCAAGGCTGCTTATGTATTGATCAAACTACTTTACTCGCCACCCAAGTATGCAACTGATTTCATTTATATTTTATCAGTTTTGGCCAAAAACTTGTCAGATAATAAAAACATCCGATGAAATGTCAACCTATTATTGCTTAAATTTTATTGTCTATTGAGAAAAAAAAGAGCATTTCCAACATCCAGTGTGCTTTTGGCCGAAATTGTGATACTTGGTTAGTCTATTGAGTAGTTTAAGCTTTAAACTATGGGAGGCCTCAAAAAAATAAAGTTAACCACCTGAGAAAAAATAAAATCATTTTCAACTTGTAACCCAACTTGCCAGCCCTGTCCAGATTAAAAAAAATCAGTTACCTTCTTGGAACTTTTTCTTTGGAGGAGAAACATTTTCCATTGAGTTTTTGTCAGTTGTCATCTCATGTCCTTTAAGTTCTTTAGTTTTTCTACGAATAAGGAAAACCATTAATATCAGCATCATAGTGGCTAGTGCTGTAACTGCAATGCCAACAGCAGGAACCAGTGACAGATGGTAGGAATGGTGTCTAATTTGAGGTATGGTCAAAGAAAATTGACTTGGGCCCACAGCAACAACCGGACTTGGAGATGACTCGGGCGAAAACTTAGGGGGAGAGGATCTGGTAAAAACTACAAATAGAGGCAACAAATACAGTTAACATCACAATTACCCACCCACAAAATAGAAAAAAGTTAAATATAAGATCAAAGAAACAAAATTTTCATTTCAGCCTCAAACTTAGTCAAGGATTGCTTATTAAACTGCCTATAGCATTTCAAAATAAGAAGTCAAAAGAAGCAACTTCAAACTGTTAATTCAAAACAACTTATTTCACTAGGATAAAACAGTTTGGATAAAGAATCCCTAACCACCCTAAAATAGCTTATTGGTGTATCAATAAACAGACAAGCATTTTTAAATCATAAATTAGCATGTTCAAACTTGCACTCACAAAGAGGCTCAAACTTTCAAAAGTTTTCAAGCAGGTTAATTTTTAAATGTTAACGGTTTCACACTTTCACCCATGTCAACACCACATCAGCATGACTTTAGGACAAGATGACTTGGTCAAAGTTAACACAGCAACAGCAATGTCAGCATTTTGACCAGATTATTCTGCCAGGGGAGATTACCTTAAATCTAAAAATATGAAAGATGGTTTTGAAACCATTTTATGGGTAAAAACAAAGATGTTATCCATAATGGACATCAGATCAAAGTTGGTGTGCTTTTTAAGCACATTTTCCCAGAGTAATACCAGGGTAAAAGTATCCATGTTTCAGTGCTTCACTGGTATATCAATGAAATTTTCTCCAAGTAAAGTCTTACCAGGAGTGCCACTGAGTCCTTGAACTCCAAAAAAACAGTCAGCAAGAACAATAGCCGCAACATCATCAACTTGGCTAGCAACAGCAACAAATGTTGCATCCCTACAAATGCTCAATGTCATATTATCCACTGCTTTCACTAAATTCCTTACAAACAAAATTCCAGCATTTATACACATTTTACAACAACTTTCTTCGCCTAATGGTACTCCACAATACTGAGTCACATTAGAGAAAATTGGAGATTGCTGCATCTGATTGACTGTTGTAATTCCAAGGCACTCATAATTAACAGAAATTTTTGTCCCAAATCCACAAAATGCGGTAGCACTTTTTGTCAACCCATATAGTTCTAAAGTTTGGGATATGTTTAGGAGACACGTATTGGATAATTCTGGAGAAACACCTAGATTGTTAGTTGTGTTAGCATAACGTGCAATAGAGCTAGCGATAAGGGCATTGATATAACGACAACAACTTGCTCTAGCATCAGTGTTTGAACAAATTACGGCAGCTCTTGTAATATTGAATCCACTCAAGTCTAACGGGCAACCTGTTTTAATAAGTGAAAAGAAGAGCAAATTTAAGATACGAAATAAAGTTTCAAACACATAAAGATGTAAACGGAAAGTAAATCAATCAGAAGCTGTAGATTAAAACTTTTTTTAAGAGGAACGTAAAATTTTTTTGGGTAAAATCACTACAACTGCATCCCCAATATTTGAATCCACAATCATTTGGTTGGGGAGTACACCACTTTAAGATAGAAATTGTAGATTTAGCATTTGATAGGTGTAAGTGTGTAACATCTATAATAAGATATCTATACAAATAAACAATTTTTTAAATCTGTTTCGAAACTGGGGATACATTTATCTATTTCCCCCTAGAACATGCCATCATTTATTGATTTGGATTTAATATTGGCATGATTTTAGTTCTAATTTAAAGGATCAGGAACTCTATTGTTGCACTCACTTTTGTTCCACAACCACAGTCCACTTGCCAAATTTCCAAAGATGAAGCAGGAAATATAAGTCTTGTTGCTTCTTTAATCCATAATTGTTATTCTGTAGTTGTATAATATATTTGTCATTTTACCATGTGCATATTTCTATGATGCCTCAAAAGTTCTCATTCTTTATGTTTGTAAAATGGATTCAAGAGTTGAGAGGTACCACTATGAGGTCATTCCATGATATAACATTAACTACAACTTTGACCAAATCTACTTGTATTTAATGCTCATATATGAAAAGGTCTTCATAGTACTACTTAAAAGGGAATGACTATGTAACACATCCTTTTAGGTACTAAAAAAAGTAGAGCCAGTTGGAGAGAAACAACATTGTGATCAAATTATCCTGTATCCCTAACCACCAAAAATACATATTCAAAAATCCTTTGGGAAGAATTGATTTCAGACGCGCATTATAACTTGTACAGTACAACTATCAGGTCTTCCCCGCATCTTCTCCAACATCTAAACTTGATCCGTTGATGTCCAGATTAAACCACGATAACCGACTCAAATCCCTAAACTGAGCGCTACCGAGTTTACACCACTTTTTTTAATCATTTCCGTAATTATTTATTAACTTGCGCATTGATTCCTAATACTAAATCTACAAATTCTAACAAATAACGAAGAACATTCGTAGCTATACGTCTCTCACGTGATAAAAATCAGGAATAATTACAGCTCAGATTGATAGTTTCAGAAGGATAACATGAACAAAATAAACATAATCTATAGTTTCTGATATTGGTCAAAAAGCGAATACTATCATTCATATTCAATCCATAAATCGAATAATAATCAGAGTAAATGAAACTATAACTAGTTGTATTACAAAATCGTAACAGGAGTCACCTGAAGCTGCCATTGCAGGAGAGACCTGCATATCGACAAGCAACAGCAGAGGCAGCAAGAGTAGCATCCACCTGCATCTTACCATCGTTGTTGAGAACGAGATGCAGAAGAGTGTAAATCGTGACTGCTGCGTAAGTTAGTAAATGCGATGAAGAAGAAGAGAATGGAATCGTGACTGGTAAGCTAGTAAATGCGAAGAAGAGCAGAATAAGATGGGCGTACGTTAGCGAAGACCGCTTACGTGACAGATGCGTGTGTGCGCAGCCAGGTATGTGTTGTTTGTTACACAGCAGTGTTTAATGGTTACCCCCTTGACCTCCTTATGGGAGGTCTTGGGTTCGAATCCGAGCTGAAGCGTATTTGCTGAAACAAGGTCAGGGGTTTAACCAGTTGTGAGGTTCCTTCTGGGGTGGGCTCGGGCATACGCCCTAGAGCGTCAAATCCGATGGGACGGTTGAAATCTCGTTTTGAGTGTCGTTGTACCAAGCCGTTAAAAAAAAATGTGTTTGTTTGTTACACTCGCGAATCTCAGAATATTTACAATTTTATCCTCACCCGTTAATGTTCTCCAAATGCTATTGTTACCCGGATTTATTTATGTGGCGGCCTAGCAAAAGAGCCTGATGGTACCCCTTAACTTTTCGAATGAAAGATGTTGGGTTCGAGTCTTGGCTTGAGAAAAAAAATGTTTAAGGTTGAGCTAGGGGTTTTCTAGTGTGGGTTCCTCCTACAAGGTGCTGTCAATGTACCCATTTAAACAGTGGTATTTGGCATTAGCTGTTTAGAAAAAAATTATGTGACGGGCTAACAATTTTTTTTTAACATATGTTTATTCCGATAATTAAATATTTTTATTCACACATGCTATTTTTCTATAGTATTTTAAGTTTGATTTTTTTCTCTATCCTATTATTACATTTCATCATGGGAGGCCCTGGGTAGCCTGTCCAGGGCCCATTTATCGTAAGGGCACAAAATTCTAAAAATCGTTTTTAAATTATATATATTTACTTATATCTTTAAATACAAAATCGAAAAAACACAAGTTTATAATTCACTAGGGGCCTTTTTTTTCAGTACGTCCGGGGCACTTGAATTCTTAGGGCCGCCCATGCATTTCATATATTATATACATGTTAGACATATATTAGACATGTTTTAGGCAAGATTTAATAGTGTTTTGATGACAAGAAAGATGAAGAAACGATACTTAAATTTTGGATTTACAAATGATAGTTTTAAGTTTCATTTTTTGTCTACTTACGTTCGCATTACGCAAACAAAATGGCATAAACCTACCTTAATATTATTAGAAAAATAGTAATAAGACAATGACTTTTAACCAAATAAATATTACCTAAAAGTAGATGAAATAACAAGTTATTATCTAAGAAAGACAAATCGTATGTAAAATGTCGCGTATAACATGTAATGTTTGATAAAACTTGGGATAAAAAAAATTAAAAGAAAAGTATAATGGTAACAGAAATATTATTAAAATCAAGTTGTATTTCAATTACAAAGGAGGATGCCTTATAATGGCATTTACAAGAAAGGCAAAGCATAATTACAGGAGACTAATGAGCACATATACAAGGAAAATATTAACAACGTATTGACCATATCTTGAGAAGGAAATTGCCACCTAAATGGGTGGACTTTCCTTTAATGGTGGTAGTGCCTTAATACGCCCCTGCAAGATGGAGGATCCGTCAAAGACTCCAATCTTGGAACGATTGCGCAGAAAAGGTGCCCGTGATAGAGGCTTAGTTAACATGTCAGCAAGTTGATCTTGAGAACTGATGTGGAGAACACGTAGAAGGCCATTGGTAACTTGTTCCCGAACAAAATGATAGTCAAGAGCCACATGTTTCATACGGGAGTGATAGATTGGGTTCACACAAAGGTATGTGGCACCTGTGTTGTCACAGAACAGAGTCGGTGTAGTTGTGGCAGGGATACCGAGTTCTTGTAGAAGATTTTTAAGCCATGTGAGTTCAGCTGAGGCATTTGCCAGTGCCTTGTATTCCGCTTCTGTGGAAGATCGCGAGACCGTCTTTTGCCGTGTAGATTTCCAGGAGATGATATTGTTGCCGAGGTAGAGAAGATACGATGTAGTAGACCGACCCGCATCATTAACACCCCCCCAATCAGAATCTGAAAAGGCCGAGAGTGTGAGAGGAGAATGACGATGGAGAAAGAGACCATGATGAATGGTTCCTTTTAGGTAACGAAGGACACGCTTAAGGGATTGCCAGTGAGTTTGTCTTGGATTGTGCATGAATTGAGATAACTTGTTGATAGCGAAAGAAATGTCAGGACGAGTGAAAGCTAAATATTGTAGAGAGCCAACAAGTTTTCGATATGGTGTAGCATCAACCGATGGAGAGGGGTCATTGGTACATAGGGGATCGGTGGAACTAAGAGGGTAGCAACATCTTTAGCACCATCCATGTGAAACTGATGAAGAATGTCTTGAATATGCCTGTGTTGAGATAAGAAGAGACCCATGGGAGTGGGAATAACTTCAACACCTAGGAAATGATGGAGCATGCCTAGGTCTTTGAGGGAGAATTTGCTGCTCAAGGACTGAATGAAGGCATCAAGGAATTTTGGTTGGTTTCCCGTAAACACAATATCATCTACATAAACCATAAAGTAGCATGTAATATGATTGTGATTATAGATGAAAAGAGATGCATCAGAGAAGGATTTTTTGAATCCAAATTTAAGAAGAAAATTGGTTAGCTCAGTATACCAAGCTCGAGGCGCTTGCTTTAAACCGTAAAGCGACTTGCGAAGTTTGCAGATGTGATTAGGGAATTGAGGATGAACATATCCTGGTGGTTGGGTCATAAAGACCTCTTCGTGAAGTGTCCCTTGAAGGAAAGCATTGTTGACGTCAAGTTGACGTAATGGCCAATTTTTTGATAAAGCGATGGAAAGGATGGTGCGGATGGTAACTGGTTTAGTGACGGGACTGAATGTCCCAAAGTAATCCTTCCCATACTGTTGATGAAAGCCTTTTGCAACTAAGCGGGCTTTGTATTTATCAATAGAGCCATCGGGATTTCTTTTGATCCGAAACACCCATTTGCACCCGATGGGAGTTTGAGAGATGGGTGGAACGAGTTCCCATGTCCCGTTATGAAGAAGTGCATTGAATTCATTATCCATGGCTGCCATCCATTTGGGATCTTTGAAAGCTTGGGTAGGAGAGGTTGGTTCAAGAGTAGTTGGTAGAGGGTGAATGGTGGTTGTATTAATGACGTTGGGGTTAAAGTATTTGGTGTTGGGTTTGCGTATGCGGTGTGGTCGGTGATTGATGGGTGTTGGTGGAGTGGCCGAGGAGGAGGATGAGTTAGTAAAGGTTGAGGTGGTGGCCGAGGCGGGTGGGATAATGGGTGGTACGTGAGCCGAGACAGTGGTTGGGTTTGAGTTTGATGGTGGGTTAGTTGTTGGTATGGAGGGACTAAGGAAGGTGGGTGATGAGTTTTGAGGTGTTGGAGATTTAGTGAGAATGGGTGATTTAGACGTGAGCTCCTCTGGTAAGGGAAGGGAAGGAATAGTTGTGGATGACGAACTGAATAGAAAGATATGTTCAATAAATGCGACATGTCGAGAGTGAAAGATGCGATGAGACACGGGATCATAGCACTTATAGGCAGATTTTGATGAAGAGTACCCTAGGAAGATACATTTGATGGAGCGTGGATGAAGTTTGGTGGGTGCATACGGACGTAGCCAAGGAAAGCATAAACAACCAAAAGGTTTTAGTTTTGTGTAGGTGGGGGATGTGTTGTAAAGGCGATCAAAGGGAGATTTGTACTCAAGGATTGGTGTAGGGAGACGGTTGATAAGATAAACCGCAGTTTGAAAAGCATGAGTCCAAAATTGAAGCGGTAGGGAGGCATGATGTAGGAGAGATAACCCGGTTTCAACAATGTGACGATGGTGTCGTTCGGCAATCCCATTTTGTTCCGGGGTATGTGGAGGTGTTGTAAAGTGGGAAATGCCATGTTGTTGAAGGTAGGGAATAAGGCCAATGTATTCGCCTTCGTTGTCCGAGAAAAGAGAGATAATCGGGTTGTGAAAAAAATTTTCAACCAAGGTTTTAAATTGTGGAAAAAGGGTGGAGACATCTGACTTTCGTTTGATAGGATACAACCATGTGTATTTTGTGTGATATTCAACAAAGATGACATAGTAAGTATACCCATCATGTGATTGTTGAACAGGGCCCCAGACATCTGAGTATATAAGTTCTAAAGGTTTGGTTACTTTGAATGAGTTTGAGCCAAATGGCATTTTATGACTTTTATGTAAAGAGCAAGCATCACATTGAAAAGAAACAGTAGACATTTTAGTACATTTAGGTCCTAGATTATTAAGCAAACGTTTGAGAATTTTTATTGATGGATGGCCAAGCTTGTGGTGCCATGAAAGAAGAGACCCGGATGTTGTGCTACTTGAGTTGATTTGCTTGAGAGGAAGAGGAAGGAATCGACGAGCATAGTACACATCATTGATGTTCACTCCCCGCATTAGACGCGCCCCCGTGTGGAGATCCTTAACAATGAAATGAAAAGGAAAAAATTCAACCGAAACTTGGTTAGTTTTGCAAAGTTTGGAAACAGAAACAATATTGTTACGTAGTTTAGGAACAAGCAAAACATCTTTCAATTTTAAATGACGAGAAGTGATGGGAATGGACGTTTGTCCGATGTGAGAAATAGAGAGTTTTGTACCATTTCCTAGCACAATTTCATCCGGCCCACCATATTCTGAGAGGGAGTGTAGCAGAGACGGGTCATAGGCAGCGTGGTTGGAAGCCCCACTATCAAACATAGATGGTAGTGTATGAGATGAGGTTGCCATTGAAGAGTTGGTTGTGGGGTTGGTGCTTGATGGCGTTGGAGTAGAGATGTGATGGTCTTGTAGAAACCGTGTGAGTTTCCTGCACTCCTTGGTGTCGTGACCTGCAGTATTACAAAAGTGACAAAAAAGATGATGTTTGTTAGTTCGATAGCCAAGGCTGCTGCTGTTATTTTGTTGGGGCCTGCCACTTCTTGGGCCAGAATTATGAGTTCTGTAGGAAGAACGGGGTTCGGAGTAGTGACGGCCATCAGATTGTGACCGTGAGTAAGAGAAGCGTGGTCCCTGTCGTTGAGTGTTGTCAGGGTTATGACTGGTTTGGCTTCCAGCAGTGTGCGTTCATGATCGACGAGTTTTTCAAAGAGGTCGGAGAAGGTGATCGGGGTGTCTCTCATCTTCACAGCAGCCGTAACCTGTTTATAATCATCACCTAAGTGAGTGATTATGTGAACAATAAGGTCATCTTCATCAACGGGTTTCTGGGCTAAGGCTAGTTCATCGGCAATAGCTTTCATTTCCCGGAGGTAGTCAGCAACGGGTTTGTTTCCCTTGACAGTTGTCGCGAGTTTTGAACGAAGGGAAATGATACGAGATCGAGAGACTCCCGCGTAAGTTTCGGTGAGTCGTTTGAATAGTTCAAGGGATGTTTCAGCCGATGAAACAATAGGTAGGATGGTGGCTGAGCAGCTGCCGAGAAGGGCACCAAGGAGAATCTGGTCTTGTCGAACCCATAGTCGGTATGCTGGATTCGGTTTTCCTTCGAGGATCTTTGGCGGTGGTGCAGTGAGACCATCGACAAATTGCTCAAGTTCGAGACCTGTGAGAGTGGCCAAAACCTGTTTTCGCCAGGAGGTGAAGTTGTCAGACGTTAGCTGTATGGGAAAATTAGTATGGGTAGAAAGCGTGATGATTGTGGCAGCCATATGTGACCGGAAGAGATAGAGAATTTGGATCGGAATTTTGCTTAGGGGAGCTTTGAGAGCTCTGATACCATATAATGGTAACAGAAATATTATTAAAATCAAGTTGTATTTCAATTACAAAGGAGGATGCCTTATAATGGCATTTACAAGAAAGGCAAAGCATAATTACAGGAGACTAATGAGCACATATACAAGGAAAATATTAACAACGTATTGACCATATCTTGAGAAGGAAATTGCCACCTAAATGGGTGGACTTTCCTTTAATGGTGGTAGTGCCTTAATAAAAAGAACCATATCGCCCCTATTAGGGATGTGATCGATACTGCCCGGTACCGATACCGAAAATACCGTTACCGAATTTTTGAAAAAGTAGGTACCGAATAACTGTACCGAATTGATCAGTACGGTATTGGTTCGGTACCGGTATTTGTTACAAAATAATCATCTAAAATAGTATAAGTACCACATCCAAAATCTTAAACACATTTTTGGTGTTTTGCAAGCAACAAACAATAGCTCTTAAGAATCAACCCCTTCTTGTAATTAGGTATGTGTTTACATTACGTTATGGATCCTTAAACGTTGCTTAGTTTGTTGGGACTTTCGTATGTTGTATCTAGAAACTTAAAGGTAACTACGTGTAACCAATGTTTTGAAAACTGGACCGGACGGGCCGGTCGGACCGGCAACCGGCGGGTGACCCGGTTTGGTTCGAGGGTTCTGGGCCGTTATGAGCGAACCGGCCGGGTGAACCAGTGAACCGGCGGTCGGACGGGGGAAACCGGCGGTTGAGCCGTTTTTTTTCTATTTTTATGATTTTACACACATGTTTTTATAAAATGTTTATAAAATCATCCGGTTCTTAAATCCAGCTCGACCGGTCGGACCTTGTAAGGAGACCGGTTCGACGTCTTGTCTGGTTCTGAAAACATTGTGTGTAACATGTCATCCGTTAGTCCACCGGCAAAAGTCCATGTGAACGCTTTATTTGAGTGAACCAAATGTTGCTTGGAAGGCTTAAAATGGCCAAATTGAATTGTTAAGTTTCGTAAACTCTTATTGTTTTGCACCCAAGTAATTTCATGATTGAATACGATAACACATTTAATATTATAAAAAAAGAACTTTTATTTTCTACAAACAGAGATAATGTTTGCATGCATCTAAGGTACTATAAATAATCATGTTAGAAGTTGGAATTCGAAAGGATTTATGTTGTGTTTAAGACAATATAAAAAAATATAAATTATGTTTTAATTACATGTGGTGTTTGAAATAGATAACAGTTTTTTTAGTTAGTTTCAAGTTTGAATTTATAAGTTTACAAATTTAACAATTTTGATTATTACAAGTCACTAACTATGTAAGATTTTATATTTCGTATTTAACAATTTAATAAAAGCATTTTAGTTGATTATCAAAAGGTAGAATTATCGTAGTTATTTTCTTTTGAATAGTAAAAGCCCGGTCACCCGGCTTAATGTAGAACAACATTTATTTTAAGCAAAATTCCAACTTGATCAAAACCTCTTATAAAAAAAATTAAAGGTTCTTACTAAACTAAAAGTTTTTTTTGGTATTATTGTAGTTATACTCACCTCAAACCATTGGCGAAGCTTCATTGGGGCCGGGGGAGGGGGAGCGACCGCCCCCTCTTTTTCCGTCTGTAGTGTTAATTTTTCAGCCGAAATTTTATTATTAGTTAAAAATAGTGGTTTCCCCCCATTGCTTCAAAAAATTAACATGTATTATGGGTTTCAAAATTTTCCGTCCCCCTGTCATGTCGACCAAGCTCAGTCAGTGCCTCGAACCGTCATATACGATAATTAAATAAAGCTAACCGAGAAACACCTAAATCAAATTCAACAATGCGTGAGATTTTTATGACAAAAGTCGCTGGTTCTTTTTAACAATAGTATGCTAAAGGCTATCACTTTAAAATTATCGAACTTCAAACTAACCAGGTTGCACAAGAGATTTGAAATTATGTTTTACGTTTAATTATAACAAAAATGCTTTTTATTTCTATAAAAATGTTAAAATACTCATCTTTATCCAAGTCTATATGTTAATTCATTCACTTCTCTTTTATTTAGACTATCTATTTTTTAGTTTTGTTTACTTTTTTTATTTACTTTTACATTTAGTTACATATACTTATTATTTGGCAATAAATTACATATGCGAATAATAATTAATATATTATTAAAAAAATAAAATTAATATGAAATCAGTTATAAGTAAACTTATTTTCTTATATATAAACTTGTAATAAGTTTCTAAATATTACCAAGTTTTGTTAAAATATAAAAAAAAGAAAAGAAAAGAGAAGGAAAGAATAATGATTCTAATTGTTTTTATGAATAATTGCTAATTTCTTTTCAAATATTTAACGTGGTTGGATTCAAATGGTAAAAATTCAATATATATAAATAAAAAAATATATGTGATATTAAAAAAAATAAAATTTTATTCCTAACATTTGTATTTATTAATATAATTTCATCTATTAATTACATAATTTAAGTTAATACCCGGTTGGAAAAGTGAATTTCAAAATCAACTTAACTGAATTTATAATTATCATATTAAAGTTTATTTCTTTATTGACATATTTTGAAGGTTTCATATATTAAGAGATTACCTTATATTTTATTTAACTTAACATGTATATAATAAAAGAATTTATTCAACCAATGTAATACACAATGTTTAATTACATAACTGTTTATTATAAAATATATAAAATTCAATTTATTCAACACATGTAACACACGCGCACTGCACACGTGATTTACCCTAGTGTGTGCATGTATAGTATATATGAATATTGAATTAAGATCCAATATTATTTAAGAACTAAAAAATCAAATCTAACTATAAGTTTAAAGGACATAAAAATATGTTTTTAGCTTAAAAAAATTACTTTTATACCAGTTATAATCAAGTGAATATAAATGATTCTTTTTAATTTTTTACTTGTTACTTTCATTTAAATGAATCCCTATATATAAAAATATGTATGACTTGTATTCTATGATAATCTAATATTGAAAAGTTAACTATTAAACTTAATTATGGTCATCCATTTTTAATCATGAAAAAGGATATATGTGATTGATATTAAAGCTAAATAAAATTTAATTTAAAATAAAATAATTTTAATGCGAAGTACATATTTTTTATTCAACATTTATAATGCTTGGCCAGAACTATGTTTAAGGATTAGCTCTAAGATTACGTTATCATATGATACAAGTGATATGTACACAGACACACATACGCATACACTCAAAGAGAGAGAGAGTTTTGTGTACAGAGGATAACGTGCATACAAAATATACAAAGGGTTTGTGATAATTATTACACAAAAAAAAATGTTTTGTGCGATAATTATTACAAAAACACAAAGTTGTTACAAAAAATGTTATAATGCACGTAATTGTTATGTGATAACTCTGTTTATGCATAGTTTTATCACTCAAGAACAAATAACACTTACGTAAATCATGCACGCTCCGTGCCTTCACACACATTTTACCTTTATATATGTGTGTGTATGTGTGTGTGTTTGGAAAAGTAAAATAAAAGAGAGTCACAATTTTACATTCAAAACGATTTTTATTTTTATGATACAGAAGTATAAAACAAATAAATTAAATAATTTTACATATTATGCATATATAAATAAGCAATGTTGGTGCCCTTATTGTTTACAAGTCAATTATCATTACTATCTTGGTAAAATTAATGGGTATATTCATATAAATATAATAAAAAGTAATAATATTTTAATATTTTATAACATCAACTGTAAATGAAAAACTTAGCAAGAAGCTAGCTGGAAACAAGTTACTAATTGCGTAACAAGCCAAATGTTGCTTGGAAGGCTTATATTTACATAAGCCTTAGTTAGTTGAGATGTTGTACCTAGAAACTTAAATGTAGGGTTACATTTACATAACAAAACAACATCAATATTGCATTAAACAAATTAGTTGACTTTTGATATATTTAACCCAATTAAAGAAAAAACAAAATTGTAAAAAAAAGTCATGGTTTCAAAAGATAAATAAAAGATGTGTTCGCCGGTGTCACACCGGGGTGTCGTGGAGACGGGGTGTAACACCCCCATCACCTAGGTGCTCACGCCCTCCTATACTCAGCCTAACACATATAAGATCATTCGTAGTACTCCCCTCGCTGGTCGGGCGGGGGAGGATTTTTGGGCTGCCTCGAGCGGGCACACTGCCCCGACCCCGACGGTGCCATTTTTTTGACCCACATGGGCTCCTGCTCTTCCTGAACACTCCCCTCCTCCTATTGGCTTATTTTTAAAAATTGGGACCCACCAATAAAATTAAACTGTGGGGAAGGATATTTGGTGATCATGTGACACAGTGGAAAATGTTTTTCAGTAGGGTGACCATTAATGAGGTTTTAAGATTTTCAATGAAGTGATGACGTGACAGAAAATTATAGTGGCGTGAGATTTCAGTAGAGTGGGTATTAAAGATGGTATAATGAACTCAACTTGTTTTTTTTAATTTAGTTAAATACTTAAATTATACCATATCAAACTAATATTTTTAAATTATTTTAAGTAATTATTATATTTTTTTTACTCACACTTGTTAATACACCTACTAATTCACATGTGAGAGAATCTTTTATCATTCTCACCTGTCTAATTAAAATACTTATAAGACTATTGGGTATGCCAAGTGACCCAATCACTCCACATATGCGTCACGTAGGCGCCACATAAGCATTCACCACAACCACTCATCCCACCATTTTGGTAGAAATGCCCCATTACCCACTCACTCCACATCATCATCCTTTTTTTAAACTTTTATATATATATATTTATATATATATATATATATATATATATATAGGGGAATGTTCCCCTAAAAAGTGTATTTTGCCTAAGAAGGCTAAGAAGGATTTTTAAAAAATTGAAAACCGACTCAAACAAACTCCGAACTAACTCATTTTTGCGTCATTGGAACTGTCTTGTCGAACCTTAAACCCGGAACGTTAAAACCCAAACCATAAACCATAATACTAAAACCTAAACTTTAAACTCAAACAATAAAGCCTAAAGATAAAACCTAAAAGTTAAAAATCAAGCCCTAAAACCTAAATTTTATAGATAAACTTTAAATCTAAAACTTAAAAGCTAATATTATAGAGTTCGACGATACGGTTCCAATGCCATCAAAATGAGCTCAATCGGAGTTCGTTTGGGTCGGTTTTAAATGTTTTAAAAATCCTTTTTAGCCTACTTAGGTAAAATACACTTTTTATTTGATCCTACCCCTATATATATATATATGTAAGTGTGTGTGTGTAAGAGAGAGAGAGCCCTCTCTCCCGTGACGCCAATCACGCCATGCCCTCTCACGCCCCAAGGGGGCGGTGTGCCACGCCCTCTCACGCCCTACCCACGCCCACTCACTTGGCATACCCACTGGTCTAAGTATTGATGTCTAAGTAGACCCTGTTAGCAAAATGTTAATTTTTTTAAACGACTAAGCTTACTCACATCTAAATTACACAATAATTACACTCTAGAATTGAACACATAATCTTCCATTCTAAAAGCTCGCAAACGGGTGGTCTCATCTTTTCCTTTGCACAAAAAGTGACAACCCTGAAATAAAGAAATTTTGGTGTGTACTTTGCACGGCATTTTGAAAACCAGAACCGACATTCTATAGCTCTTCACCAAAATCTATACATTCACGCATATAACCCATTTTCTCTTCTCCCTCAAATTCCATTTCTGATCATCAATGGCGGCAAGAATTTCATTTCACTATCGTTATATTGTGTTTTTGTTTTCATCAACAACGAGCTAAATACGCTCCTTGAACTTTTGCAGAAAATCACATGTGGATGCAATGTGTTCTTCGCAATCTTCTTCGTCACGGTTGTTCTGTTCGCATGTGCTTCAGCACTCAAGGTTGACTTTGAATTTTTGATTCTCATATGTGTGTTGAACTGATGATTGATGAACGTTTTTGAATTTTTCGTTTTTGTGTGTATTTTGTTGATCTATCAGCAAGGACAAACGTGTGTAGATAATAGCAATTGTGACTCAGGGTTACATTGTGAGGCTTGTGTTGCAGACGGCAATGTTCGCCCTAGGTGTACTCGCGTTCAGCCTCTCAGTCCGTTTTCTAAGGTATATAGTGTGTGTGTGTGCGCGCGCTATGTTTGTGTTTGAATTTACGTTTGATGTGATTTGGAGTGACTGCAGGTGAAAGGATTGCCGTTCAATCGATACTCGTGGTTAACGACGCATAATTCGTTCGCTAAATTAGGAGAGAAGTCGGCTACCGGTTCCGTCGTTCTAGCTCCGACGAACCAGCAGGATTCTGTTAGTTCTCAGCTAGATGTAAGCACTCATCGTCTCTCTTATATGTGTAGTGATAATGATTATGCATAGGTTTTGTTGTTTCTAGTAATCTTCGTTACCAAGCAGAAGTTATAATTTAATTTCAACTTTCGACGTCTTAAATGACGGGGAAGTTGGGGATTAAAGATCTTTTGGGCATATCTGGTATTTTTGCACAATAACTACAGTAATTTATATGTTACATTGCTAACGGAGACTATTATCTATATCATTGACACAAGGAGTGCAGTTGGGGTATACAAACAAATCGATTCCCGAGTAAAAAACGAGGCTAAATTGTAATTAGGTTCAATTTGTTACCCAATTTAGGGTATTTAGTGTTCTTATCTGATATTTTATATTGAGGACGGGCAAGTAATTGTTAACGTTGCTGCTTTGTGACCTTGAGGTTACGGGTTCAAGTAACAAGAGCAGCCTTTTGCACAGATATGTAGGGTAGCGATCTGACACCTCCCCAGAACGAAGGACCCTCTGCAAAACCGGAGTTAAATTAAGCACTGGGTACATCTAATTTGATCTATTTGTCAATAATTTAGGTGTTATCATCACAATGAAATAATAATTACGGCCACTTTTTTGGTCTATAAGGGGGGATTTCTGCTATGAACTATTTGAAAATGAGATGTATATCCTTTCTCATGAAAATTACAATCACTCATCTAACATGCTTAACAATAGAAATGTCAAAAGTTTAGCCAATGTTCAAATTGTTCCTGGGTGCAAAACATATTGTCCTGAACTCATTTTACATGTCAAAGTTGAAGTAAAATGTCAAATCAATATGAAAGATTCTTATAAAGAAAACTTGGAGCCAACTGAATAATTGACAAGAAATGCTGAAATTTATACATTGAATTTAACAAGATTGTTAAAAATTTATTGGTACCAAGCGGGTAATTGAGTTCATTTGAGTATGCACCTGCCAACCACATGGGAGTATGATGGAGGGGATGGTAAATATTCCTTCACAGGTTGGATGGGGTGTATACAGAAAAAGGTATAATCTCTAATGGTTTTCTTTGTTAAATAATCTCCAATGGGTGTAGTTGGATAGTCCTGCATAAATAATTCATTAAAAAAAGGCATGCTTAAAATATAATGCTATTATATGATGTGATTGTCATTTTTTTTATTTGGCACAAAGGAGACTGACTACACCACAAAATAATATATTGAGTTAAAAGATAAAGAAGCAGGTTGAAAGTTATGTGATGGCATATTAAATTAGAACAGCTTATTAAAAATCTCATTGATAATAATCTATACATATTTATATTTTCTTTAAAGGATTATGTTATTCTCCAGCAGCCAAATGACTGACCTTAAGTTTTCTACTCCAGGTGCAAAGTTCACCTTTATTAAAATGTGTTGAAAGCCCTCACAATTTCAAGTAATAGAACATTAGACTGATGAGGATAGTTGAATATATAAAATTCCTAACCATGCATATGTAATTTCCTGCTTATTGTAGTTAAATTTGTCTAAACATCAACTACTACACAACCACTCTGATTTAATATGTTATCCTACATGTAAACATAGAATGATAGAATCATTCATATATATTTACTTCAGAAAGCATGTGTGTATTGAAGGACAAATTCAACCATTTAGCCTTGTCCACTTGAGAAAAAGCTATGTGGTTAGGTGCTTTAATTAAGATTACTACAAGGATTTGGCATTTCTTGGTAACCTTACCCTATTGTCATTTTTTGAGCAATTGTACTATTTTAGCCTTTAAATTCACTGACTTCAATAATAAAATAAAAATGTTAATGCTTTAAAATTTAAATAAAATTTGTTTGCTAATGTTTTCGCAGAATGGTGTGAGAGGGCTGATGCTTGATATGTATGACTTTGAGAATGACATTTGGTTATGTCATTCCTTTGGTGGCAAATGCTTTAACTACACAGCTTTTGTAAGTAATTCCTACATCTTCCTTCTACTCCACTTTACATTGACTAGACTGTTTAGAATTTAGGGTGTGTTTGGACCAAGGGTTTGAGAATGTTGAACAATAAAAGGTGTTTATTTTGTGGGTGTGTTCTATAATTAGGAATGATTTCCACAAAATGATGATTCCAGCTTCCCTAGGGTGTTGTTTGGGTTTTTTAATTAGGTTTTAGGTTATTCGGGTTTTTTGTTAGAGGAATCTTACTCATTTAATGACCGAAATAAGATTTAGGTTAGTTGATTTTGGGTAAATTGGCTTCGGACTATTCAAGTCATGTTAATCGATATTCGGATTTAGGTTAGAATTTTTTGTTTATTATGTATGTGTATTTTTAATTGACATTTTTCTTATGTAAATTCGGGTTAACCCGATTAAACTTTCTTTAACCAAATTGCTGAACCGAATACTACCCTTGGGTTCCGGTTCCATCTAAAGTGGGTTTGGGTTGGTGAGGTTCCATCTTAACCACGTTCGGGTTAATTTGGTTCGCGTTTGATATTCGGGTTTCAAGTAAAAACGACACCTCTAAGCAAGATTAGAATAAGCATCTTTGGGTGAGGTGTAGGTCCCGGTGGGTAGTGCTATCCACAAGCAGATTTAAAAATTGAGTTATAAATTTGGTTAACGAAGCAAGATTAAATAACATATTGCATGCCATATAAAACACGCCAATCGACAATGTAGGTGAATCTTTGTGGCATTAGGCTAATGTCACAAGTCAGATAATGTCTTTAATATCATAAACTTTCAAAGCGTGCTATTGTCACCAACATCAAAATACATATTACAATTGGTGTATGTATACCCAATATAATACAAAGTAGAGGCCACCAATTTCAACTCATTAATATCAAAATAGGTCAATTGGGGATTTGGGTTGAATTTTCCTAATAACTAGTCAGAAGCGAAAGATAAGTTAAAAATGAAGCATATCAAATGTTAGGACTTGGGGATCAAAAGTTACCCAATGTGTATTCACATTCCCACAAGGTCCTTACTTTGCTACAAAAGTGAGACAAAAGGCGTTGGTGAGTTGGCCCAACTGGCCCAACCTATTTGACCCGCACAAAAAATTACATGTTATGTCCCCCAACCCATTTTGTTTTTTGTCTTGTTGCCCAACTTGCCCACATAACCTGATTTGCCAGAGAGGGATGCCTGTTTATAGAATCACTAATTAATTTTTTATATTATTGTTACCAGCAACCTGCTATCAATGTTCTGAAAGAGATTCGATTTTTCCTAGAAAAGAATCCAACTGAAATTATAACGATATTCATTGAAGATTATGTTACCTCACCAAAGGGTCTAACTAATGTCTTCAATGCTTCTGGTCTGACAAAGTACTGGTTTCCAGCTGCCCAGATGCCAAGTGATGGTAGGGATTGGCCCACGGTTGACTCCATGGTTCGTCAAAATCATCGTTTGGTAGTTTTCACTTCCAAATCTTCTAAACAGGCTACTGAAGGGATTGCATATGAGTGGAAATACTTGGTTGAAAATCAATGTGAGTTGACATAGTGCTATTATTTTAAAATACAATTAAATTTGGTTCAATTTTCTGTGGCAATTTCATATATATCCTTTTAAAAGTTCAAATTTTCATATATTTCTTTCTGAGTTATGCAATATCATATTTACCTTTTCAAAACATCAAAAATGTAATATTTACCAATTCAGCAATACATGATATATAATCAATTACTCATACTGAATAAACAAAGAGATCATTATGTGTTGATGATCTGCAATAGTAACACTGTTTTCCAGTTCTTTCAATGAGTGAGTGAAACAACAAGACAAGTGACTGATTTCATCTTTTTACAATTGAGTGGGTAAATTGATATATTTAATGCTCTGGAAGTAAATAAGATATTACCGAAATTTAATATATATATATATATATATATATAGATATATCTGTGTGTGTGTGAATTATGAATTATATACTAATATACTCATAAATTTTGAACTTTTAAAAGGATATATATGAATTATAAAATTCATTTAAATTTCTTTTCCAGTAACCGACATTTTTTCCACCTGGAAGAAAAGGTTCAAAACATTCAACTTCTATAATTAAAACCCAATATTACAAACATTAGTTTAAATTGTACCCTAAGGGCACACTCTTAGAACCAGTTAGTGTATTTGTATAATCTCTTAATCTGTTTGTTATATGAGCAAAAGCTACAGGATTATTAATATTAACTTGGATATAAATATGTAGTTTATGTTCATTAAATGGTTCTTTACAGGTAACCCTCAATAAAGGCTTGAAAGTTTGAACAAAATTTTAAAACTCCAAAAAATTTCAATAAAATGCTCATTATTTAAAAAATTATTTAATAAATTCCCTCAATAACTTGTAAGAAAGAATAAAACTTTTCTATGTGGCGTCGATAAAAGTGCACTAATTTTAACGTTATTTTAATCATTTTGTGAAAATAACGGTAAAATCGTTGGGATGATCAACTTCAAACGATAACTTTGAGCCGGGGACTCTTTCGGAGCAGCCTCTTTATCCCAATTGGGATAGTGGTAAGGTTTGTATCTATCCTTCCCCCCCAGACCCTACTGAAAAGTGGGAATATACTGGGTAAGATTGTTGTTATGTGGCGTCGATGGAAGGTTTATATGTTGGTTGCTACTGTTGAGTTTAAAGATCATTTTGAATCAAGAAATTTGAGAAATTCTTGCACAGAAGAAGGTGGTTACTTCGAAATAGAAATTTAAACAAAGTTGGTTAAGTTATAATGCAATTTTCCCTTTAAACAATCTGAGTTGTGCAACACATGCAAGTATGGGTGTCATTGGTATCATTGCTATTAAAGAAACTCTGAAATTACAGATGGAACTGATGGGATGAAAAGTGGTTTGTGCCCTAACCGTGCTGAGTCAGCAGCAATGAACACTACTTCAAGATCACTGGTTTTAATGAACTATTTCCCGGATACCCCTGATGTTACTCAAGCTTGCAAGCACAATTCAGACGCATTAATAAATATGGTGAACACATGCCATGATGTAGCTGGTAAACGTTGGCCTAACTTCATTGCTGTTGACTTCTACAAGGTATTATTATTAACCATATGTTTGGTGATTTTTAATCTATTATCAATTGATATATGTATGGGTTCAGTTTTTTATTGAATAAATAAATTAAAATTTTGCAGAGGAGCAATGGTGGGGGTGCACCTGCTGCTGTAGATATGGCTAATGGTCAGCTGGCGTGTGGTTGCAGCACCATTGCAGCATGCAGGGTATACAACTATGTGACATTTATAAGAACCAGAGGTGGTTAGATATGAAATAGGCAGGGCGGGCAGCATTGGGTCAACCCATAAACAATTTCTTTGGGCAACTGTCAAAGAAAAGCTATAAAAACGTTTGCTAAATTCAAAATTAAATCCATGAACCTCATATTTGAATGATTAAACCCCAGACATAAATTTTAGTGAAAAAGTATGGGGATTTAACCATGTGAGAAAGAAAAGCTTTTATGTTAAGAGTAAGTGTCGGAACTTATACTGAAATTTAAAATACATAAGATTTAATCATTCAAAAATTGAATCCAGGGACTTGCAACCTTATAGGCAAAATTCAGCAAAAGTTCCATGGAGGATTTTTTTTTTTTTTTTTTTTTTTTTTTTTGCTGACTGCCTGTTTTTCCCCATTTTTTATATATATTTTTCATTAAGTTTTGAATACAAAATCAATATTAGAACAATAATCATATATATATATATATATCAAAAAAAATAATTTATAGTGTATTATGCATCTAGGCTAAACTGTGGACGACTTTCACTCATTTGACCCCTCCTCTTTTTACTTATTTTCTTATTTGGCCTGTTTGTGATAAAAGCATAACCAAATTAACTCAATTCATGAGTAAATAGAATGAAATTTCTACATCTAATCAGTAGTACAAGATTGGCTTGGGTTAAGTAATAATCTGTGTTAGTTTGAACTGAAATGGGTGGCTAGATCTGTAAACACTTTTTGTCCACTTTTAGGGTAAGTGCATACAACACAATATTCTTTTGGGTGTGATTTGTTTGGCAATGATTTTATTTTTCAAACAGTTCTGGTATTTAATGTTTTCTAAAGATCCACTTTGGAATCAGAAGGGAAGGGGGACTTTGGTTATGCAAGCAAATCATTTGAAAAAACTGATAATCATCAAAAATTCAAAATGATTAAAAAGTTATAATTACCAAAACAGACCATCGCCAAAAGCATATTTGCTAATTTATGACATTCACCTTTGGTTTTTTATAAAAAATTATGATTACCAAAACCATATAATTAAAGTAATAGTCTGAAATTTATTTCATAAACCAATTTTGGAGATAGCATGAATCAACTGTATGCGACTTTCAACCCCTTTAACCCATTACTCCTTGAACTAATTTTTGTTTGACCTATTTGTGATAATACACAACCAAAACATCACATTTATAACTTATAAGTGAATGAGCTCTCTAATCAAGCAACAAGTTGGGTCGGTTGGGTAGCTGGTCACTTTTTGTTTGAGTCGAACTCAAACAGTTATTTGTAATGAGAGAGAGGAAACTACAATTTTTGTAATTTATGCATTAAACAAAAAAAACATTCACCGATATTTAAATTTTGTTAATGTGCAGCCAAACACGACCTTTGGAGCCTGTAACCTCCGGAGGCTGGGGCTGCTCCAACCCCAACTTCAGCAATAAAAAGCTCTGGGAGCATCAGTGGTCACCGGGTCAACTTGGATGGTTGTTTGGATCAGGTCTGATTGCTATAACTTTGTGTTTTTATGCAGTTTAGACTTCAGAAATAACCATTTTCGTTATAGATAAGGTAGCCAGACATATTATATCTGCAGATTAGCAAGTAGCAATTCATCCTCCCTTTTAACCGATCTTTGAATACATGAAATATTAATTCTTAAATGTATAAATCATTTCATTCTGTGTTGATACCATTTGGGTGCTATAATAATCCTAGGGTAGGTTTTCTAATCATTTAAGACAACTAGTATGGGGTTTTGGCCATTAATTAACAAAAAATATCGATATTGAAGATATTTAACCACATCAGACTATAAAACATAAATTCTCAGTGTTCTTTGGGTTTTTAGCCATTCATGTCTAAGTTATTTGGGTTTTTAGCCATTCATGTCTAAGTTATTTGGGTTTTTGTTATAAGAATCCTATCCATTTACCGATCCAAATAAGATTCAGGTTAATCGGTTTTGGGTTTATTCGAGTCACATTAATCAATATTCAGGTTTCTAAATACAAGTTGCAATACATGTTTTATAATTTAACTTAGCATGATATTCATTAAATAACATGTACAAAAAGTCTAACAAAAACACTTAATATAATATTTTGTTCAAATTCATGTAGTAAACACATATCTTTATTTATATTATATTATATAATAAATAAAAGTTTTATTAGGACTAAGTCTCAAGTTTGTAAACCACTTGAAAATTATTTTTCCATGTCTCTTCTCTTAAAGATATGCATGTAACTTTTTATTAAAATTTGATTTTCTCTCATTTTTCTTATATTAAATATTAATGTTTATATTAAAGTTGGTAAATATCTGGGGTAGGGGTAAGGTTTGTTTTCATCTCACCCTCCCCAGACCCCACGCAGTGGGAACATACTGGGTTTGTTTGTTTTGTTTTTTTTTTATATTAAAGTTGGTAAATAATATGATAACATTATAAATTAATGGTTTAATCTTTTTTTTTATAAAACATCTTTGAAAAAATATATATTGTGTTATTTAAAATAAACTAGTATACATGACCCGCGCGTTGCGGCGGGGTCTGATATACTGACGTAAAAAAAACCAATAGAACATGAGGTTAAAATCGTGTACAATAAAATGCACGAAAATATCCTATACAACATCTATAACGTAAGCTTTGAAACTAAGGGTTGAAGATTAAGAACTTATTTAATAGTAAAGAATGTGATTACAGAAGACCTAAAAAAAGGCCTGCGTACATGTAGAATTTATAAATGATACAAATATTATTAAATTATTAAATGTAAATCTTATATATATGTAGTATATATTAGGGGTGTTCAGTTTTCGAATATGACTCGAAAAAATCGAAATTCGATTCGATTTTAATTCGAAAAACACCCAGTCGAAATTCGATTCGAATTTTCATATTCGAATTCGATTCGATTCGTAGTATAATATCAAATTTCGAATCGGATTTCGAATTTCATATTTTTAATTTGATCGATTCGAAATTCGAAATTTAAGTTATTTAATATATATTTTTATTTTATATGCACAAATAGTTACTATATTTAAAATTACGTTTTTAGTTAGATGGTTTAGTTATAAAAACTGAAAGATACTACCAAATGTCAATTTCATTATAAAATACCCATAATTTTAACACTTTTAAATACGCTAAACGTAAACATTCACAAAAAAGCGTCAATATCACTGACATTATATACTGAAATTTTATCATTTTATTAGTTTAATTGATATCTCTATATTACAACTTAGATTAAATGTTGATTATTTGATATTTGGATGTTTAAGGTATTGATTATATGATGATATTTTGAATATATAAAGATAGCAAGTATAAACAATCTTTTAATTAAATTCAAATCAAACCAATTCGAATTCTAATCGAATTCGAATTCCGAATTCGAATAGAATCGAATTTCGAATTGGAGAACGAATTCGAATTGAATTTTTCAAATTGATTTCGAATTCGAATCGAATTCGAATGCCCCTAAAAAAATTCAAAATTCGAAATCATTCGATTCGAAATATTCGAGTTATTCGAAATTCGATTCGATGAACACCCCTAGTATATATAATACTCATGGTTTATAAAATTATTAAATCTAAATCGTTTGTGAACTAATTAACTAAAAAATGATATAAACGATACAAATATTCGATAACGTACGAATGCGTTATAGGCATGTAAAACAACGCGCAAAATTTCTGTGACCGTTTGGGTTAGAAATTTATATAAACGTCATGAGGTCATTGCGATCAAATTATAATTATGACATTTATCAGATAACCTAATGACGCGTTAAAATCATGTGAACATAAAAATATGTGAGTAAAGTGAGAGGAGGCTTTAAAAATAAGAGTTCAAGTTCAGGGTTACAAACGAAAATTTAAAATTAATTGAAAAGTATTGAAATCTATTGATCTTTAGACGCGGTAGTGAATAGTGATTATGTGAGGGTTTGTATCATGTGAAAACCCGGTATAAGAGAGAAAACCTTTAAAACCCTATCTGGACCATTGATTTGGACTTTTGAAAATAAAATATGTGGTACACATTAACTTGAATAAAAAATTAGGTTTTGGATAAAACAAATCAGTTTTAATGTGGGTTAATGTAAACCACATGTTTATTTTCAAGATTCCAAATCAACGACCCAAATAGGGTTTAAGGGTTTTCTCTCTAAGATGGGGTTTTCACATGATAAAAACTATATATATATATATATATATATATATGTATGTATGTATGTGTGTGTGATGTGTGTGTGTGTGGATTTTGTGTGTGTGTGAAAAAGTCTCAAAAGGAATAGTGATTTATGTGTGTATGGCAAACTTTGCAAATTAATATATATATATTAATAAATATAAAATTTATATATTTAACATGTGTAATACACATGTTTTTAACCTATATTAACTAATTGAATGTCAAATAAAATTAGCACAGATTCAAACCGGATTAAATATTTGTAAAAACAAAAAAACCGTCAAATCGTATCAACCAAACTTCATCAACGAAACAAAACATTATGTTTATAAGAAAAACAAAGTATATGAGAGAAAAATTTTGAATTTTTTGATAATTATGTCTAAACATATATAATTGATATTTTTCTTATGTAAATTTAGGTTTAGGTTAACCTGATTAACTTTTTTTAACCCAATTATCAATTCAAACACTACCTTTGAGATGGTTAATCGATTCGGTTTGTTCGGGTTCTATCTTAATCGGGTTTAAGTTGCTTTCGTTTTGGTTTGGCATTCTGGTAAAAATGACGACCCTGCTGCTTAGGTATTGAGCAACTAATAGAGAGAGCATGATTACCAGAATTTAAGTTGTACCTAAACGATATGAAAGACTTGATTGTTGATTTTTTTTTATACTTTTGTATTATTACAATTTGTAATTTATAAACTTTTTGTTTTGGATTTATATGTGATTGAACTTATCTTATTTTGAAACTGAGTCAAACCAGACCAAGTGAAGTCACATGGTTTTAAAACAAGCCGAACAACAAGCACAACATTTGGCTCGAGTTTGCAAATGCGAACCTAGCCGCTTTATTTTGAAACTGAGTCAAACTAGACCAAGTCAAGTCACATGGTTTTAAAACAAGCCGAACAACAAGCACAACATTTGGCTTGAGTTTGCAAATGCGAATCTAGCCGCTTTATTTATTAACAAGCCAAGCATAAATATACATTCGCTCAATTCGGTTTGGCTCGCTAACATTTCTTACATTTAAGAATAAAATGTAAACACTAAACAAAGAAGCTAGAATTTTGTAACAAGAAAATGAGACAAAGCAATGTGAAAGGGGGTTCATGAACCTACATAGGTAGCGGTGGAGGGCACATGATTAGGGTACAAATATGATTAAATTTGCTGGCATTAAGCCATTAAATTAAATTAATCGCACGACTCTAGTCTCCAGTAATTGTTGTGTCTTTATCCACATATCTATATTATCCAAAGAAGCCAAGTACAAAATTACGTACTTTTTTACAAGTGCTTTTAACTTTCTTATTTTAACAATCACGTATATACACGTCTCGTATAAGCATATACGATACGTATATTCATCTGACACCTACTAATTCATCAATGATTAGTCTTCTGTATGTCTCGTATAGGACCTATACGTCCATATATGTCTTTACGAATCATATAGGAGTCTAATTATTGACGCTAGGAAATTCTGATAAACAATGATTGTCGCCTTATGCATCTTGTATATACCTCAAGCGGCCCGTGGGAGGGGCGAAATGGGTCATGACCACGGGCCCTACCTTTTTAAGGGCCCGAAATTTATTTATTTTTATATATTATATTATTAATTTTTTTATATATAATTTACTAAGTTATTTTTTAAGATGGCTCAAATTTTTTTCATTCTTAAGACCGGCTTGAGGGTGTTCATCGGTCGGATAACGAGTTATTCGGATTTATCGAATCGGTTTTTCGGGTTTAAAAATTTTTCGGTCTGTCTGAAACCCGACCCGAATCTAAAATCGTATTATCCGACCCGAAAAACTCTATTTCGGATAAGATTTTTCGGGTTTTGGATACGATTCGAATTTCGAATTTTTTCGAGTTTCGGATATTTTGAACACGCTAGAAGTGAGTATGCTAATAACATAACTCTTTATAATCACTGTTTGATGCATATTCAATATATATATATATATAACACCCGAACACATCTAGAGATTATATTCTCAACAGTGGACACCCTCGTCATCTTCAAACCATAGCTTACGGTATGGATTTGATTTAATTTTAGTTTTTCTTTTTTAAGTTTCCATAAATTTTCAAATAAACATTTAGTACTAGACTTAACCGTTAAAAGATAATATTATGAAATAATCTCAAATAAACATTTTTGACCAATTATTGTTTTAAGCACCATTTTAAACGTGGATGTAACGAGCCCTAATACCACTTTTAACTATGGATGGCTAAACACTTAACATTCTAATGATATCATAAATGCATCTTTGAAGAAATTTCTTTCATATGTTTTATTTAAGTTGAAAAGATAACCATTAAAAAAATTAATAACATATGTATCGGAGCAAATCTAAACAAAAAGATTTTGTGAATGGGTGATGCACATAAATCGGAAAAAAACTATATTTTTCATGATTAATAAATAATTAGCCGTGTACGTCGTTTAAAAATAATAATAGTATTTAATTAGCCTAATTATATATATATATATAATTAGCAAACAAATAAATAAAAAAAACATAATAAACAAAAGGGTCTGGGGTTTGTAGGTTTGCAGGGGGAATCCGGCGCAACATATGTCTATCCGTGTGATTAAGGATTCCAATCCTTTTTTTTGGTATATTCCTTTTTTTTATTTATTTATTATTATTTTTTTTAATCAGGTCTATGTACCATGGTGGTTCTCCTTAGAAGATCGAGACTTTGAGCTGAATAATGATGAAATATTAAAATTAAATCTGATTGTCTATTAAAAAAAATCTATACATAAATATTTACAAAATATAGTGATGAAGTGCTATAAAGTGTGATCACATATTAAAAAAGAGTAATAGTTTCATTTTTGTACCATTCCAATTTTCATATAACTATTTTCTTTTTAGAGTAGATTATGGTTTTAGACCATTTGATTTAAGTGTTTAAACTATTTCAATCTAAAATGGAATCTTTTATCAATGCAACCTCTATAGTTTAAGCAACTAACAGTTCAACCCCTATGGTAAACAATAAATGGTTTTCGCCCCACCATACTTAGGTTTATTGGCCAAAATCGTTTGAATAGTTAGGTTTGAGGGGTCAAAACCGTTACTTGTTTAAACCACAGATGTTGCATTGATAAAAAAATTTATTTTGGTTGAAATAGTTAAAACACTAAAATTACGGGAGTCAAAAAACCATATTTACTCATCTTTTTATAAATATTTATGGGTGTTATTAATAAAAAAAAAAAATGTTCCTCTAGCTACTTGTTTATAACTTTGGCGTATCATAAACACAAGTAACCAAAGATTTAGACTGAAAAGTAAAAAAGAGAACTAGAAGGACTAAAGATGTCAAGAGCTGAAACCTAATATTGGACGTCATATTTCGAATAAAAAATTTTAGTTACTATGTTAAATAACATTTAAAATTATATGGGCTTTGATCTATGAGCCTAAAGACGGGAAAAAAAATACAATTTACACATGAATATGTTTTACATGTAATAAAAAATGGCTTTTTGTTTTTATTTTGGTAAAACCAAACTAACCCAAATTTTGGTTTTTTCGGAAACTTAAATAAAATCAATCAGTTTTATATTGGGTTTAATTATTGGGTTTAATATTTTAGTTTTTGAGTTTTTGGTTGATTTTTTTAGTTTCATGCACATCCCTGGAGTAAAGAGTCGTCATTCACTTTTAAAAAAGACATCTTAATGCTATCAACTTTAACCAACATAGTTTTGTAACCATTGTTGATGCCATAACGGTCCTAATAGAATGGCGATATATATATATTGGAAAAGTTTTACAAATAGCAAAATTGCATAGAATGAGACACCACCGGACTACCATCATTACAACTTTTGTTAGGTAATGTTTCTTGACAGCTCGAGAGCTTAGGCATTTGAATGAACTCGAATGCAATTTCTCATTATGTGGCTATCAACTTCATACTTTGAGGTTTGTCGTGTGCTTATATGTTGTAAAATTATTTAGCCAAATGCAAAACACATTCAACTATATCCATAAATGTATTCAGAAGAAATCTTAATTTCTCACCCGCATATGTTGATGAAAGTTAAAACATAAACTACAACAAAAAACCAATGTTGTAAAAATCGGCCTAGGCGCTAGGCGCCCATCTACTGTCTAATTTTTAGCCTAAGCGGCGCCTAGGCGCTAGGCGGGGCCTAGGCGGCCCCATCATATTTTTATTTTTTTTTCATTTTTTTGACTTTTTTATGGTAAAAAGGGACCAATTTCATGATTATTCAGACATTTCTCAACCAAAAATCTTTAATATGTCTCTGAAACATCGAATCCAGGCAGTTAACATCGAAATTTATCTCTAAACTTTGAACCCAGTGTTTAAGTTTGCACTTTAAAGTACTTTTTTAGTATATTTAAGTATATTTTTTAAAATTATTTGAAGTATTATATTAAATTATTGATATTGATGTGTGTATATAATATATATTTGTAAAATTACATAAAAAATTCCAATCCGCCTAGCGCCGATTAATCCCTAGGCGGTAGCTCGCCGCCCGACTAGCGCCTAGCGACTTCTACAACCATGCAAAAAAACTGGATAAGTTTATAGTAAGTTTATGGGGCAACCTACAAATGTGGGAAGAAATGATAACAAAAAATATAAAATCAATTGGAAGTCCAGAATCATCAAACCATTGAGTTGCTATCGAAGATCTCGAAGTGAGTGAAAACATCGATGATTCTAGTTGCTAAAGGATTTAGCTATGTGACAGTTGACGCCATGATCGTTATTGTGTCACATTTTGGTATTCAAATTCCCTTGCTCCCACCGGCTCGACAAGATGTATATATAGATGG
>SZYD01001785.1:0-41887 GCA_009363875.1 Mikania micrantha | reverse complement strand
AACATCTTCCATTTCAGATTCAGTAGACTCTTCTTCCATTTCATCACCAACTTTCTCAGTCTCAACATTTGGAGATGAAGCAGTAGTAGCAGCTTGCTAAGAAACATTCTATTGCTTAGGATAAATAACTTGAAGAGGCACAAATGTAGATTGAGTCACACTTGGAGTTTCTTTTCTTGATTATCAGATTGAGATGATTGCTCATGAGCTTGTCTAACTTGTGGATCTTGTGGAGGAGGTGGTGGTGGTGGTTGATCATCATCCATCTGTTCACTTTCATAATTTGAATCAACATTTCTCCATGCATCATTGAATGGAGCTACATAATTGACTCTAGCACAATGACAAACCAAATCCTTTGTAAGAACAACAACACTACTCTTCTAATAAATCTTCTCTTGACCCAAACTTGAATCAGTCATATGCTTTAACTTCAGAATGTCATTCATAGATCTTGGTAAATTCTGCTCTGGAAACTTCTCATCAATAAACATCTACACAAACCTTGGATACATCAAGAATTTGTCTTTAGCCTTAGTGATGTTATCAGACAGATATCTGAAAATCATAGCAGAGAAGTTAAATGGCTTGTTCAAAATCAATGCAACCATAGCTGATCTCATCAAATCCCTAAACTCATCAAAAGTTCCTTTCCTCATACTTATGCAATGTAGAAGTACATGTGCAAGAAACTTGTATTGTAGAGGCAGCTTCCCTTTATTGATGGAATATTCGCTGTAGACTCCAAAATACTTAATCCTCATGAAGCATCCTTTGATACACCTCTCAGGAATCAATGCCATTCCTTTAGGTTCTCCTCCAAACTGTAGAACTCTCCTCACATCAGCTTCACTAATTCTGATCATTTTTCCCAGCACATTCGCTTCAATCACAAATACATCATCTAGAGTAATCCGTCTAGCAGATTCCCAGAAACTCTGAATGCGAGACCTATAAATGTGACAAGAGTTGGAAATAGCATAATATATCCTTGATCTTCTCAGAAACTCGATCATCGGCCTGAACTCTTTACCATTCTTGGTAGTAGGATCCAGATAAGCACATAGATTGTGTTTATCACATAATTCTAGATTTGCCATATCTACAATTAAAACAATCAAAAAAATCAGAAAAAAAATTTAATTCAAAAATCAAAAATTAAAAAATTTTCTAAGTCCTAAGTCCAGCTAACCTCTCTAGTGCCGAAACTTTGCTTATGGACGAACCTAAGACACAGACAAACCTATTTCATATTCACGAACCTGACTATCAAACGAACCTATTTTTCAGATGCGAACCTTTAAGTCAATCGAACCTTTGACCATAAGAGGTTCGGTCATTGATTTAGAAAAGGTTCGGCTCGAACCTTTTTAAATCCAATGAACCTGTTCAATCAAAAACGAACCTGTTTGAAATCCAATTCAAAATTCATATTTACAAGTTAGACCAAAATAATCACATTCATAGGTTCGCCATTAGTCAATTAACAATTTTAATAAAGACATTTTTCATCAAAATTTGATTTAAACAGATTTATTCAACAATGTTCAGGTTCGACTAACTGGAAAAAAAACTTACATTCCTACAAATCTAGCCGGTGAAAAATCAATCTATCTACCTTTTTAGAATCACAATAACAATACGAATCTAATGATATATGGTAATCCCACTGATAATCACTAAATCGAAATATCAAAATCAACACTTTGAGGTTCGTTTCCGAGAGAAAATCATGAAAGTGACGAAGCTATTCCATGAACCTTTGAATTTATACCTTTTCAGGTCTTAAACGAACCTGTGAACAAACCTTTCAATGAGCCTGTTAAGAAACTAATTAAATGAACCTCCTAACAGACCTAATGAACGAACCTTCTAGCAAACATGATGGACGAACCTTCCAGCAAACCTAATGAACGAACCTTCCAGCAAACATGATGGACGAACCTCCTAGCAAACCTGATGGACGAACCTCTCACCAAATTTAATGAACGAACCTATTACCAAACTTACCATAGGTTCATTTCAACAAATACACACATTTTCACAAATCATTTAACATTTTAACCTTTTTTAGATTCAAACAAAAATTTCAAACAAAACAAAATTTGGTGTTTCAGAGTTAAAAACAAGTAATCAATAATTATTGATTCAACATCAGATATATATAACATGTTTTTGGATTTTAGAAATTTTATATAAAAACACACCAAAATTTTAATTCTGTAATAAAGCTAAAATGAAACATGAAAATGAATGAAACAAACACACATTTTTGATGAGAAAGATCCAGACATGAGATCATATTGCATTACAATCATCCGCACAAACTGATTGAGTTAATGAATATATTAATTAGCAAATCAAAATTCAAAGATGATTGTCAGTATATAAGTCCAAATTAAATTTACTTACTGAGTTAAGATATCAAATGAATTCAAAACAGTCAAATACTTCATGTTCCTCATTTACTTGAACACATCCCCGTTTTGTGAATAATTAATCAGACAATAATGTTCTTGAAACAATTTAATTCAAATATAACTAGTTTGATCATGCAAAAACAAAATAGAATTTCTTTTAGAAAATAATAAAATGTAAAACAATTTGAAGTTGTTCAAGATCTTTGAATCAAGATTAATACTTTCGTATGCTTAGATGATTCAGATAATGAACTAAACAATAATTTAAGATCAAGATTTTAACAATCAAATCAATATTTTCATATATGCAGAAATTGTCCAAATCTTAATCAAACCAAGAAAACAAATTTGAATTGTTTTATAACAATCAGGTTGATACGTAAGTATACGCAGAGAAATTTTCAGCTTTAAACGAAAATAAAAAAAACAAATTTAGAATTTCTTTTAAAATTTAACACATGATCAAAAACTAGCAATTAAGTAATTTTAATTCAAGAGACACGTTGTAAGATTAACAACCACGTATTCATGACAAAGCTAAGCACTGTATACTAAACAACTGTCTCCCACAAAGTATAATCATAATTTTGTCAAATGTTACATATCATACTAAGTAATTGTAAATGCTCTTTATGTTTAAGTTCTAGTATGATACAAATGTGCTTCTGATTGCTACAATATACTATCATTTCTCACTAGGTCGAATCAATTTCTCAAAATTTTATTTTTAAATGTTTCTGTATTTTTAAAATTTTATATTGTTTTTGTGTTTTTGATTTTTCAAATTTTCTCCCCCTAAAATATAAAACACAAACCAAAAAAGCAAAAAAAATAAAAAATATCTGATGTTAATTCAATAACAATTGATTATGAAGGAATTTGATTTGAAATGACGTCACCCATGACTCAAATTCCATTTAATTTGAGTAGATACTCAAAACGAGTTTTATCAAAAGCCTTGGTGAGAAGGTCTGCACGTTGATCATTTGTGTGTATTTTCACCACATCAATAAGTTTCTTTTCATAGCAATTGCGTATGAAATGAAACCGGATATCAATGTGTTTGGAACGCGAATGATACACTGGATTTTTAGTTATAGCAATGGCAGCCTCATTATCAACATGTATTGGAGTATTAAGATAATTCAAACCATAGTCTCTCATTTGTTGCTGTATCCACAAAAATTGTGAACAACAACTGGCAGCAGCAACATACTCCGCTTCACAAGTTGAAGTAGCCACAGAAGTTTGCTTCCCCCAAGAATTGTGCACCACCGGTTGTGGACTTTGCATCTGTATTGCATCCTCCATAATCGGAGTCACTGTAGGCATTGAAGGAAAAGTTATCATCCTTAGGATACCACAGATCGGTGTCTGGTGTACCCTTCAGATAATGAAGAATCCGCTTGACTGCTATCAGATGTGACACCTTAGGTTTAGATTGATATCTTGCACAAATACTTGTAGCAAAAATAATGTATGGTCTTGAGGCTGTTAGATACATCAAACTTCCAATAATACCACGATAAAGTGTAGGATCAATCAACTCCCCCTTAATGTCAGGCTCAATCCCGTGATTAGGCTGAATGGGCGTGGAAATTGGTTTTGAATCAAGCATGCTAAACTGTTTTAGCACATCTTGAATATATTTATTTTGATGAATGAAAATCCCATTATCAGTTTGATCAACTTGTAAACCCAGAAAAAATTTGATATATGACATCGCACTCATCTCAAATTTATCAATCATCACCTCAATTCCAAACACATTTGTTCATCGGTAGATCCAAAAATGATATCATCCACATAGATCTGAACAAGGAGAATGTCCTTGCCCTTTTCCCGAAAAAACAAAGTTTTATCAATCTAACCCCTATTGAACCCGTGCTCAATAAGATGAGTCGATAAAGTCTCATACCAGGCACGCGGAGCCTGATGAAGACCATACAATGCTTTGTCCAAGAGGTAAACCTGATCCCGATGGATAGGATCCTCAAAGCCCGGTGACTGACAAACATACGCTGTTTCCTTCAACGAACCATACAGAAAAGCACATTTAACATCCAACTGAAGTACTTTGAACTTCTTGTGGGCGGCAAAAGCAAGAAAAATCCGAATTGCTTCTAAACGCGCCACAGGTGCAAAAACCTCATCATAATCAATTCCTTCAACTTGTCGAAAACCCTGAACCACTAAACGCGCTTTGTTTATGACAATTACACCTCTATCATCTCGTTTGCATCTCAGCACCCATCGTGTGCCAATCGTTTTCTCTCCTTCTGGCAAATCTACCAAATGCCAAACCCCCAACTTGAGAAATTGATTCTATTCTTCTTGCATAGCCTCCACCCAGGCTAGCTCACGTAAAACTTCAGTCACAGTCTTTGGCTCTATTTAAGAAATAAATGTTGAATGCATCCAAAGCTCTTGACTGCCATGAATTTTCTCTAACTCAACATACATACTTTCTTCATTCATGACTTGATTGCGTGTCTGCACTCCTGCATTTGGATTGCCTATAATTTGATCAATCTGATGATTAGGATGAATACGTGTGACAGGCAATTGCGGTACAACCACATCATGATCCAGATTATTGATATTCTGATCAGGATCTTGATCATGGTAAATCACGTTTTCAAAAATCTCATTTTCATCCTCGGATGACCAATCTTCATTAATAACTTCTGAAGTACCTTCTCCATATGGTGTAATAACTTCATCTTCAGGTTGATGAGAAATACCTTGTTCTTCAGAATTCTGCAAATCATACAACATTTGTAAGGTTATTTCATCATTAGAAACAATTGAAGACATATTAAAAGACTCAAACAACTTATTGTAATAAAAAAACCAATCTGGACCCTTTCCAATTGGTATTGGTGTATGTCGCTGGACATCCACATGATACCACAATTCCACAAAACTCGTACATTTGTTAAACACACGTTTGTTTGGAAGACTATAGCCAAGAAAGAAACCCTCTTCAAGTTTAGAATTAAATTTTGAATCTTTCTTCAGCATAGTACAAGGAGCCCAAAAAGGTTCCACGTGTTCTAGATTAGGCTTTCGATTCTGAAGCAATTCATAAGAAGTTTTTTGTGTCTTTTGACAATTAAAACTATGTTAAGGGTAAAACAAGTAGTAGCCACTGCTTCACTCCAAAAATTAATGGGAAGTTTAGAATCAGCTAGCATTGTTCTCACAGATTCAATCAAAGTCCTGTTTTTTCGTTCAGCTACACCATTCATCTAAGGCTCATAAGGTGCACTGAATTGCTGCTGAATGCTGTTAGAATTACAAAATTCCTCCATTTGATGATTCTTAAACTCAGTTCCATTATCAGATCGTATACGCCTCACCCTCAACTTATATAAAGTCTCCAACCTATTTATCGACAAAACAAAATTTTCATAAGTATCTGATTTATGTTTCAAAAACATAACCCATGAAAATCTTGAAAAGCCATCAGTCACCACAGAACAATAAGATTCACCAGCTATACTTTTCTCATTAATGGGTCCAAAAAGATCCATGTGAAGAAGTTCAAGTGGCATGCAATAGAAAAAATTTTCTTTGTTTTGTGACACTTCCTTTTCTGTTTACCCATTTTACATGAAACACACACATCCAGAAGATGAAAATGTTTGACAGGTACACCCTCAACTAAATGATTGTGTACAAGATGATTCATTTTCCATATGCGAATACGTCCTATTTGCCTGTGACATGAACGTGTGTCCTGTTCAATTGCTTTTGACACCAGGCATGTTTCCACATTATTGTCTGTCTCCGCCTTTGCCATGTCAAGCACATAAAGATCCTTGCTCCGATCAGCCGTCATCAGAATCCACTCCTCTGAAATCTTTAATCCTTGCTTGAGTACATAACACCTTTCTTTGTCAAACATCACTTTGTAATCTTTATCACAAATCTGTGATACAGTCAACAAATTGTTAGTTAATTCTTTACAAAAATTAACATTGTCAAAAGAAACCTTTCCATTTGTCAAAATACCAAACCCTGTAATTTGACCTCCTTTATCTCCAGCAAAATTCACATAACTTCCTTTTACCAACTTGAAATCTCTTAACAAGTTCAATTCTCCAGTCATATGGCGGGAACATCCACTATCAACAATCCAACGATTGTTAATATGGCCAGTGGATGCATCCTGCATGATAAATTAAAAGAAACTTGTCAGTATTCAAAAGGGATGACCCCCGCCATTTCGGCATCGAGTCTCCCGGAATGGACCATTTCCATTATTTTGTGATGATCTGATTGAATAACCATCATCATTTGTGTCATCCTCTTTCTTAGAAAATTCATCACCTGATCTATCTTTGAGTTTCCAAAATGATTTAGATTTGATAGGTTGTTTTAAAAATGATCTTGATGAAAAATTTTCAAATGAATCATTGATGTGCGGAACTATATATTTAAATTGATGGATTTTTCACACAGATTTTAGTTTTAAAAGGGTTTTCACTAAGAACTAAATCACACACAATAGGCAAGTGTACCTATCGTATAGTAATATAGCTAATGGTAAGAAGTGGATATCAATCCGTGGACACGATATCTCTCAATACTAAACCTTGGTTAATGTTTAGCAAAAACATGAAGAAGTCGAGTTTGTGAATTTTTAAAAATAATAACTAAATAGCTAGATTTTTAAAATAATCTAAAGTCTAAGGAAATTGCTTATATTATGAATTCACTTAGTCTAGTGATGTGATTAATATGAATTGGTAAATCAAATGTTGACTAGATTCCGGTTAAAGATATCTAATCCTATAGTCATTTGGAAAATCAAAATGATAAACACATTCTAATCACCTAAGATTGTTCTATGAAGCCTAAAGTCAAAGCCTATGTCAAGATTTAATCAAGAATTCGTTATCTGTCAAGAATCTTAATTCTACAACTTAAGAAAAACTAATATGACTTATACATACTAATCACCCTAAGTTGCATAAATTCAACAAAATCATAATTTCTTCCAACTTACAATCTATGAATACAATCATGCAAATGAGGTCATTTGGCCATAATTTCCTAACTTACGTGTTAATCATATTCAACAAATCATAATATCACCTTGGTTTTTCCAAACTCTAGTGAAAGAAATTATACTTATGCAAGTTTCATAATATTCAAGAAACCAATTATCATTCCTAATCTCATGGCATAATCTTAAAAACAAGTTGTAAGATTATAAACAAATGTTTGATCATGGTTTTTCGACATAATATGACTAAACATTCATCATTCTTGAAAATTAATCAACCTACAGAAGTATACAACATCAATGGAACAAAATCATAATCTCATCTTGAATCTTAACATAAACCATTTGTACCAATTCATAAAATCAACATCACATGAACATAAGTTTCATCATAATATAAACAATAGAGTAATTAGCCCATAAGGCTTACAAGAACAACAATAAAGTAGGTAAAATTAACAAGAAACATGATGGAAATAACAAATTCAATCCACTAGCAAGCAAGGATTGGAAACAAAATGGTGTTGGATGCTTCTTGGATATTCAAGACCTTCAAAATCTCCCTTGAAAAGCTTGGAAAATTCTGATCAAGGGGTATTTTTGTTCCAGGAAGTCCAACCCTTTTCAAATGAGGTGAAAAACTCAATTTATAGAAAGTATGGGATTTGGCACGGTCGTGCACCATAGGTGCACGGTCGTGCAAGGTGCTACAGTGCTTCACTTTCGGTCTGGGATGGATGTCAAAGTTTCCATTTTCAGCTAAGTCTTGAAAATCGAGTCGAGATGTCACGCACGGTCGTGCCAAAAGCTACACGGTCCTGCGCGAGTCAACGTGGCTGGCACTACCTTCATTTGGCCCGACATTGCCTTGCCTTGGCTCGGCACTGGCTAGCTTGCACGGTCGTGCATGGGCCAGCACTGTCATGCTTGGCCTTAGCACTGCCTGTGTTGGGTCCGGAGTAGGGCTGCACTGCCAGTGCAAGATTTGGCACGGTAGTGCACATCTAGGGATTTGTTCAGAAATTGCTGAAATTCCATATAAGGCTTGATTTTCTTCTGAGCAAGGTCGTTTATCTTGCAAATTCACGAAAACAATAATTAGGACTATTTGTGAATGAATTTGCTTGTTGTTAACGTGAAAACCGGAGGAAATTATGTCAAATAATATGTATAATTTAACGTATATCAATCATCATCAGATGAAGTCGCAATTTTCACAATCTTTTTAAGATTACTTTTGTTTTCAAAAATTCTTTTCTTTTGTTTTATTTCTTCTTGCACCCAAAAACAATCAGGATTGAATTTCCTAAGAACTCTCATCTCATCTTCACTAGGTCTATCTCTCCTAGAGCTTCCCCTTGAAACATGCGCCATACACTCCTCATTAGAACTCTTTCTGACTTTGTTATTAGGACAATTAGTAGAAATATGTCCTTTACCACAACAAGTAAAACACTTTCGTGTTTCCCTTGGTGAAAAAGACCTCAAACTGCCATAATCACTTGAACCGAACTCTATATTGCAATTAGCAACCAAATGACCCATATTACCACATCGTTAACACTTTCTTTCCTTAGTTTGAGTTTTTAGTGTGGGTTCATCGTAAAAACTTGATAAACTGAAAGGTCTTGAGAAAAAATTTGAAAATGAGCTTTTGTTTCTAAAACCAGTGGAACTTTTATTTGAATGATCCATTTGCTTTTGAAAATTCTTTGATTTAACCTTGTGCCCAACCCCAAAATTATCAAAGAAAAAAATCCACCTTTTCCACTTTCTTAGAAATCACATTTTTCTTTTGAAAATTTCCATTCCACTCTCCTTGATGTATGTTAGAGGATCTAACATACACAATCAGTTTAAGAGTAGTGATTGGTTGGGTTTAAGTCATTGGTTTTGGAAACTGTGTGATTTTGAGAACCACTTTCTCAACTTGTTTAATCTCAGATTTTGACTGCTGAGATTCAACATTATTTTCTCAACACTTTTTCCCTTGTAACCATTTTGTCTCAAAATATCAGAAGAATATTCTGACTCAGTGATATCTTCAATGATTGGAGCATCACTGTCAAGTGACACCTTTTCATCAAAATATGAAACTCTAGCATGTGTAATTACATTTTCAGACTCAAAATTAGTTAAAGAAGCTGGATGAACTTCCAGATTAGGATCAATTTGTGGCCTAGGAATATAGCTTGAAGGAGGTGGTACAACATGAAATCCCAAGCCAGTAGTATCATTCGATGATGTTTGCATAGCAGCAAAGTAATCGATAACATACTGAGAATTCTAATAATTCTCAAGCTTGCTTTTATTCATTTATGCTTCTGCTATGGCTGCTGACAATTCAACTTTCAACTTTTGTACTGACTCGAGATGCACAGAAACTGCATGATTATTTTGCAAAACTTTTATTTTTAATTCTTCATTTTCTTTTCCCAAGTCTATGATCTTTTTATCAAAATCTTTTTCTCTTGAAACCAACTTTTTGCTAGCTTCAGTGCATTTGATCAATTCAGCAGTCAATTGAGCATTCATTTCCTTCAACTTTTCAATTACCTCCAACAGATCATTATTTACCTCCTCAGCCTTTTCTTTGCCCTTGGTTTCTTCTTCATCCATAGAAGCCATAAAAGCGCCCATTAAATCATCATATTGTTTTCCCCAGTCATATCCTTCGTCTACTTGACTGACTAACGCTTTGGTTGATTCTTCATGCTTCTCATTTTTCTTCTGATAAGCTTCTTTTGGCTTGAAAGGATTCAAGTTTCCTTGAGTCTTTGGGTTTTTACATTCTCGAGCATAATGACCCAATTCACCACAGTTGTAACATTGTGTGGCTTTTGGATAGAATCCAAACTTTGTATTACGATCAAAAGTAAACTTCTTTCCTATTTTCTTCTCATGCCTGTTAATTCTTCTTATTGCATTAGCCAAAGCCCACTGTGTATCAATCAATTCAATTTCATCATCATCTATCTGCTCATAATCTTCAAAAGTAAGATTAAAATTTCCTATCCTTTCAGCTATTTGTTCATCATAAGCACTGACAACACACGAAAGTATTGACATATGATCTCTGACAGCCTCCACAGACACCTTTCCCAGATTGGTCGTATTCAATTGAATTGGAGAAGCAGAAGAAGAATTAGACTTTTTCTCATTCCCATAATAAGATGAACCTTGAACTAGTAGATGCAGATGGTACATAAATACTCTCAGTAGTACTTGAAACAAAAGCTGTTTGTATTTTTGCAGACGGAGCAGGAGGTGTGACCACAGATGCTCCATAAAGTGAAGGATCCTGTGTTATATTAACTTTTCTAGCTTTTCTTTTATCCTTCATTTCTTGTTCTTCTAACTTTTGAATAAATTCCACAAGTTTCATTCCAGGAAGATTTTTTCTCAAAATCAATACCAATGAATTCCACTTTTCTGGCAAAGCATCCGCAAAACAATCTATCTTCTCTTGTTCAAAATGCTCAATTCCACACTTACGAACTTCTGTCAACAAATGTCGATATCTTGTAATCAAAGCATCAAGACTCTCATTGCCTATATAGTTGAAATTTTCAAATTCTTTTCTCAAATCAGTGGCTTTCATTTTCTTGAGCTTGGTATTTCTCTCTACTCTCTCCTTCAAAGCATTCCGTAATCCATATGATGTTTTGTGTTTAGCAAATTGATGAAGAATTTGATTAGGAATTGCTTGACTTAACATCCAATATGCTTTCTTTTCAGAATCATATTTCTTTCGTTGTTCAACATATAATCGATCAAGAGTTTGATCAAGATCTGTTCCAACCACCTTTGGTCGTTCATATGGTGATAAGATTCTTTCCCAAAGACTTGTGTCAGTGCCATTGAGATGTGTCTCAAACCAACCTTTCCAGTTCTCATAATCAGTCAAATCAAGTAGTTTTGGTACATTGGTTGTGCTTCCCGACGCAGTTTCACTAATCATAATACTCTGAATCTTAGAATTTTGATTAGCAACTGCTGCAAACATATCCGCCATGATTCAAATTTTAATCAGCGAACATATTACTCTTTTTATAAGCTCACGGACCTATGTATCAGACGAACCTACTTCAAACCTTGACCAAACGAACCTTCTTGACAAACGAACCTTTGTTAAAACCTTTTAGAGCAACGAACCTATGCAAAACCTTTCCAACGAACCTCACCAAACCTTTATCACACGAACCTCAATTTGAATAGGTTTGTCTCACAAACCTCAATGAACCTTTGAATTCAGCTGAAAATCAATCAGGTTCATCTCACGAACCTATGATTTAGACTTGAAAATTTTGGCGGGAAAGTCTTAAAAATCTGGAGGGAAAACCTTCAAAGCTTCAACCTTCTAATTCATTGTTTTTAATGAAAAATCTCTGATTTCATCCAGCAAAATGACAATACATGATGATGAAATATCAGCAAATGTTCAGAAACTGAAAATCAAGCTCCAGCCATTTCAGAATCTTCAAAATGATTGATAATCTTTAAAAACGTGTATAGAACTCCTCCAAAAGCTCTGATACCACTGTAGATTGCTCTGGATCGATCAATGGAATTCTATTAACAATTTATTCTATGCGGAATCTAGATAAAATCTTTATGAATCAAAGACATACAATCATTTTAATAAACATCATGTTCATTAATACTGAAATCTGATTACAAGAACACTTAGTTAGAACACACAGTTCTTTTACAGTCACACTGATCTAACACACACAGGTTCTGTCACTCACACCTACAAAATCAACCAAACCTGCAATATATTCACAAACATCAGCTGAACCTAAGCGAACCATTAGGTTCGCTAGACGAACTTATAGGTTCGATGGACGAACCTTTACATAACAAACTCTAGGTCCCGAGCTTTACAAACTCATGCCTAGGTTCGTGGGCCAAACGAACCTAGCATCAAACCTAAATTAGCGTATACAATTTGAAAGCAAATTATTAAATGTACTAACAACATTGGATAATCTCCTTGTAATGTAACATTAATGAAATGGACGCCAAGATGAACTACTGATACGACGTTATGTCGCATCAAACTATTAGCAGATGTCCACAAAGTAAAAATGGTTTGAGCACCTCGATTGCCAAAAAGGTGAACGATTACACCAAATCTTTGAGTAATTACTAAGCCTGAGTGAGGCATAAACATCCAATGTTCGGCAGGAGCAGGTGTAATATGTTTCCAATTGATTGTGTTGCGTAGTACATCATAAGATCCTGGGTCGTAGGAGTTGAACACATATTTGTACAGATCTGCATTGAAATCCAATTCTTGTAAAAGTTGTTGTCGAATAAATGCCCGATGATTTTCATCGAGTCCTAAACCCACGGCTACAGAACGAAAACCACAGTTACCATCTTGCTCGACATCTTGTATGTTTATCACGTAAGGTTGAAATATAGGAAGGATGTGACGACTGAAGCGATAAACATTGTTTAATCCTTCTGGCTTCATGTTACGTGGAAAATAGAATTCGTTTTTACTTTGCGAGTCCGATGGTGGCATTCCTTTTGATACCGATGTGGAACTACTGTGCCGAAATACGGGTTTCTGACTTTTCTTGGTCACAACAGTAAGCGAACTATGCGTCGAAGGTTCAAATGTACTTTCTTGGGACGCTAAATTATCTTTAACAGCGTCTTGCTCTTTTTGTTTCCGTGCCTTTAAAGTTGGATGACCACGTGTATCTTTTTGAACTAAAGGCGCCTTTTTGCCGCTTTTATTTGGAAATACCTGCGACAAGACCTTCTTTATTAGACTTTTTTTTTATTTCAGGAGGTTTGGAATTTATTTCTTCTGTAACCAAACACATTTGTCCTATAACATCAATTTCTTCTTCTTCTAATAGTGTTGGGTTAGTTGTGTTCAGTTTTTCCAAAATATGTCTATCTCAGAAAGCGGTATCTTCGTATCTGCATAATTTATAATTGAAAATAATATGCCAGTAACTACGTGTGGAATATGTAAGATTTACATTTAATATTACGAACTTGTGTTTAAGTATTTTGATATATGACAAGCGCACGTCAACCCACAACGCGTCCAAAGCTGGTGGCCACACGTCATGTTTGAGTCACGCATAACTTTTATTTTATCTTTTTCCTCGACCAACAAATCAAGAGCTTTATGGGACACCTTTCCTCGAAGGTTATCAAATATGGGTAGTTTATGATTACCCATAGTTTTAGTCAAGCTCGTTTCAAAATCGTGATTCATTTTTACCTCCTGTGATTGCACGATTTCATTTAGAAAACCGACAAGCGAGGCAAGTGTGATGTTTGTTGAACTGAGATATCGTTTAGGTTTGAGTGCTGACTTTCCACCCGGTTTGTTGTACGTTGACCAAAGTTCCGCGTTCTATTGGTCCATGCTTTTACAAACATATCTCTGTAACTGTTTAACCAGTGTGCATCAGATACTCCAGAACCCCTGAAATGAAAAAAAATCAATGATGATATGTTGATAATAATGAGGGTATATGATGCTTACTTTTTTTTTATCTTTAATAAGTCTTTCGTACAGACGGTTGTAGTTATAGTCGTATAACTCTGCTGTCGGAGAGTTACACAAATTCGCCCAGCGACCTTTAAATTTCTTCCAGTCTGCATCCGAAAAGCTTGCCTTGCAATGTTTGGCATTATTTTCGTCTATGTGCCATCTGCAGATATATTTTGCAGCTTCTGGAAATACCTTACGGCACGCACTCATAACAGCAAGGTCTCGATCTGTTATGATCACACGTGGCTCCATACATTTATTCAACATACTCTTAACTGTAACACCTCGACCGATGGTGGAAACGTCAGGATGCCACGAGGGATGTGTAGATTGTTCAAAAGCTCGTGGGCATCTAATTTAAATCATCATTATCATTCAATCAACCAAATTAATTACACAAAAATCATGTTCAACATGAATTAGTTACATCAATTTCAAAAGAGATTTAGCTATCTAACTAAATTCAAATCGCCAGAATTTCAGTTATTTAGCTAAGTCCAAGATCCTATATGATGATGTCCAAAAGTGTGAGTTCATCTTCCTCAACCTACTTAGCTTCATTACCTGAAACATGTAAAAATCGAGTGTTAACTACAAAGTAGTTGGTGAATAATCATAAGTTTTATATTTAAAAATATTTTACAAAGGATTTTAAGAGTTCATATTTTCTTGATAACATCCACATGAGCACCTGTGAGATAATCCAACACATATCCAATACACAATCCAAACACATAATCACATATATTAATAAATCATAGATAATCAATCATATGTTAAATAAACCAATCACAATCCATCAATATTCTCAATTAGTATAAGTGACAATACATGTATCATTGTGTATGACCGAGGTCAATGACAACGACACACGGGGTTGTGGAAACATCCACGTGACAATACATGTAATCAATGAGGAGGACCGAAGTCAACCACAACGATACACGGAGTTGTGGAAACATCCACGTGACAATACATGTAATCATTGAGGAAGACCGAAGTCAACCACAACGATACACGGAGTTGTGGAAACATCCACGTGACAATACATGCAGTCGTCGCGAATGACACAAAGTCATTAGCTACAACTCATGGAATAGTGACAATACATGCAGTCGTTACGAATAACCGGAGTCAATAGTAACAACTCATGGAATATGACAATCCATAACTATGGATCTCATACAAGTAAACAAGTGTCATCCCTGTGTTATCAAGTCAATATGTAAATTGGTATACATGTTTCACCTCCGAGTTTAAAAGCAAAACAGTTTAAAAAGGGAGGTTATGAGAACTCACCTGAATCCTAAGATTTAGTGTTCTCGAAATATGCGCGCTCCTGTACGTAAACTCAAAGACGACTCAATCAACCTGTAATCATCGTGCGGTTCATTTTTATAAGTATTTGTGTTTTATTTCAAGTATCATGAGTGTTCACCTTTAAATCTTTTGTGTTTCATTAACTTAGTTCTTTTATCCTAAGTTAAGTTGTTACACTTAAGATTTTATTACTTATCATTTCATACGGATAATTTAAACTTGTTAGTGTTAATTATCTTCTATATGATGATCTTTTAAATTATGTATCAAAGTTATATAAGTTATAAAGGTGTTATCCTTATAAACTTATATAATTATCCTCATAGTAGCATGCACGTAAGGTCATTTATATCCACCACGATTTAATTTATTAAAACCTACTTTGAGTTTTTAAAGAAGTTATATTTAAATTATTCTTACCAATTGGTTTTATCAATTAACAATTCTCATGCTTTAACTTATGTGTTTCAAAGACAAAGTGGTGGCTATTGTCTTTCATGCATGCATGGTTATGCAAGTGATTATGTATGTTCTAAGTTGGTAATCCTAGTCATATACACCTATATCATACATGCATGATGTTATTCCATCCTTGTGTTCTTTTGTTTATCCATGATTATAATTCGACTAGTTAAATTCAGCAGTCCTAGATCCGGCTCTATCCTATATGTTCGCTGCCATGTGTTAGACAACCACTTAGGTTCGCTAGCCTAAGGTTCGCAGCCCCTAGGTTCGTAAATCCCTTTAGGTTCGTTGATCTAGAGTTTTATAGAGTCTAGGTTCGGCCAAGTCCAAATGGTTCGTGGAAGCATAAGGGTTCGCCGGTTCCTAGTTTCGTGCCTCATAAGTTCGCCCATAGAAGGGTTCGTGGACTTAAGGAGGTTTGGCCCAGTGGTGGTCTGCTGTTGAAAGGTTCGGGCTCAAGGGTTCGCCCCATGTTGAAGTCATGTTACGCCAAGGTTCGGCCCACCTAGTATGAAAGGTTCGTAGATCACGGATGGCCAAAGGTTCGTGAGTATCATGATGGTTCGGCTAACTTGCAGACCTGACCAAGGTTCGTTGCAGGCTAGGACACAGGTTCGTTGCAGGCTAGACCAAGGTTCGTTGCAGGGTGGGATGAGGGAAAGGTTCGTTGAGGCCCTACAATGGCTGTTGAAAAGGTTTGGCCGTGGAGCTGTGTTAACAGGTTTACCCCTGCTGAGCCGTGAACCAGCCATCGCCCCTCCTTATTTTTGAGTTTCAGGTCATCTATGGCTTTCCATGGTTCAACAATAACTCGACTCGACAAGAATCAAGATCCTAATCTCAATCCCATGTTCTAGACACAACCACCTCGATTTTGTAATAAAAACCGAAAAGTAAGATTAAGATTTACCTGAATTCGTAGACTAAACTCGGGATTTCTTTGTACTTTCTTGTTCCTCTCGATCGCACGGTCGTCTGGACACCAAAATCTCTTGAATCCGACAAGGAATGAAAAAGCTATGGAGAGAGAAGGTGGAGGTTATGTGGGTGACGAATTTGATTGTAGAGAGAGAAAGCTTGGTTGGTAGAATGAGAAGGAAAAGAAGAAGCTCTTCCTTATATCGCGTCTTGATCCCCCGTGCTCGGCCTCGTTTTTATCGCGATAAATATTATAAAATGCTCGGTTATATTCGTAAAATATATTTAAAACATGAGTCGTTTAAATAATTTTATTTTGTTAAAATAAAATGATTTAGATAAAATTGTTTAAATAAAACGTCCCCGTTTATTTTCATTAATTTAATTATTTAAATAATAATTCGCTCGTTCTCATTTAAGGTCGTGATTCCTAATAAACGTTTTTAGGTTTTATTTATTAATTTAATATAATAAATTATTACTAATTTATCTCGTCGAAACGCATTACTCACGTACGTATTCGTAAAGATCGTCACCTTTGCGAATCCAACGCTCGTATCGTATTTTGATTCGATTTACGATTTATGGAATACCGTTTCAGAATACTATTCCTAATAATTATATTCGTGTGAATCGTCACCCACGCGAATACATTTATTAAGTTAATATTTTTGACTTAATATTCGTATTTAAATTGTGTTCGTAACCTCACCATCGCGTAATAAATCCCAATTATATTCCCATTATTTTATTAACTTAAATATTATAATTCCCAATCCAACACCCACTAAACCCAAGTCACTGACACATCCATGATAGACCGAAATATGCATATGTATAGGGCATATGCAGAGGTAGATCGCAACCTCTCCAACACCGTCCCACCGCTATTTCGATAAACCATGACCATGTGTCCTTGACTATGTTTAGTAACCAAACTACAACCAACTCCTAATCCCATTCATTCCAACCCAAAAATCCTTAACTGTGAAATGTAACTGCAATAAACTCTCTGGTCCTGTTTAGTTGAGTTTCAACTAAACTCACCATGGTTTATGCATAGAATAATATATTCTCAATTGTATACCAATAACAGTGATAATCATCAAATAATATATCATCATTAATAATTATAAATCTCAGGTCGTAACAGTACAATCGTACGAATGTGCGGACGACCGGAAATACAGTGATGTTACAGTTTCCCCTAGTTAAAGGAATTTCGTCCCGAAATTCAACTTGGAGTGACCGTAGTGAATAAATGTGGGTACTTAAGCTTCATATGATCTTCCCGCTCCCAAGTGAATTCTGGACCCCGCTTCGATTCCCAACGTACTTTGACAATTGGAATTCTACTGCGTTTGAGCTTTTTAACCTCACGATCCATTATCTCCACTGGTTTTTCAACGAAGTGCATGGTATCATCGACACGAATGTCATCGAGTGGTACCTGAAGATCTTCATCAGCTAAGCACTTTCTTAAATTGGACACGTGAAATGTTGGGTGCACATTGCTAAGTTCAGGAGGAAGTTCCAACTTGTAGGCAACCTTCCCGATTCGTTCAAGGATCTTAAAAGGGCCAACATAACGTGGAGCAAGCTTACCTTTCTTCCCGAATCGCACAACGCCCTTCCAAGGTGACACTGTGAGTAGTACTATATCATCAACTTCAAACTCTAAGGGTTTTCGTCGTTTATCCGTGTAGCTCTTCTGTCGACTGCGTGAGCTAACAGGTTGACACGGATCTGGCGGATCTTGTCAGTCGTTTCCTGAATAATCTCGGGACCAGTGATCTGTGATTCGCCGACCTCGGTCCAACAAATAGGTGACCGAAATTTTCTGCCATACAGAGCTTCAAACGGCGCCATACCAATGCTCGCGTGATAACTGTTGTTATACGAGAACTCAACCTAGGGTAAATGGCTATCCCAATTGCCACCGAAGTCGATGACTCAAGCTCTCAACATGTCTTCTAATGTCTGAATCGTTCGCTCCGTCTGCCCATCTGTTTGAGGATGATAGGCGGTGCTAAGATCCAGTCTTGTTCCAAAAGCTTCATGAAGTGATTCCCAAAATCGTGCCATGAAACGAGCATCACGATCCGATATTATGCTTAAGGGAATACCATGTCGGCTAACGATCTCATCAACGTAGATACGAGCTAATTTCCGCACAGGGTACGTCTCGCGTATCGGTAAGAAATGAGCGGACTCGGTTATTCTATCCACTATCGCCAAATACTATCCTTACCGTTTGTGGTTCGTGGGAGTTTAGTAATGAAATCCATGGAGACATTCTCCCACTTCCACATGGGCATTTCTGGTTGTAACAACAATCCCGAAGGTCGCTGGTGTTCTGCCTTGACTTTAGCACAGTTAAGGCACTTGGACACATACTCAGCAATATCCTTCTTCATTCCAGGCCACCAGTACAAGCCCCGAAGGTCTTGATACATCTTATCAGAACCCGGATGGATTGAGTAGCGAGACTTATGAGCTTCATCCATAATCACCATCCTAAGATCACCCCGGTTCGGTATCCACAACCGATTCAAGTAATACATCAGACCGTCATCCTTAGTTTCCAATAAGGTCTCAGCCCCGCAAGACGTCTCATTTTTCAAGTAATCCTGAGCCAATGAGTGCTGTTGGGCTGTGAGAACATCATTATGGAGATTAGTGTGTACTCGGACACTATAAATCTGAACTTGACTCTTGCGACTAAGCGCATCTGCTACTACATTTGCTTTGCTAGGATTGTAGCGAATTTCACAGTCATAATCGTTCAACAGTTCAACCCATCTCCGTTGTCTCATGTTAAGTTCCTTCTGATTGAGAATATGTTGCAAACTCTTATGGTCAGTGAACACTACACACTTAGTGCCATAAAGATAGTGTCTCCATATCTTTAAAGCAAACACGACTTCACCAAGTTCCAAGTCGTGTGTAGTGTAGTTCTTTTCGTGAATCTTCAGCTGTCTTGATGCATAGGCCACGACCTTTCCCCGTTGCATGAGAACACCACCGAGACCTAGGTTGGATACATCACAATAGACCACAAAATCATCATTTCCGTCAGGCAGTGTCAAAACAGGGGCATCATAAAGTTTCTGCTTCAGAGTCTGAAACGCCTCTTCTTGCTTCGGTCCCCACTCATATGGTTTATTCTTTTGAGTCAAAGAAGTGAGAGGGACAGCAATTCTGGAGAAATTCGATATGAAACACCGATAGTAACCGGCAAGTCCGAGAAACGATCGAATCTCCGTCGGTGTCTTTGGTGTATTCCAATTCTTCACCGCATCAATCTTTGCAAGATCCACGTGAACACCATTTTCATTGACTATGTGCCCTAAGAATTGAACTTCCTCAAGCCAAAATTCACATTTAAGAATTTGGCATATAGTCGCTCTTCTCTTAGGATCTCCAAAACCAACTTAAGGTGTTTCTCGTGTTCTTCCTTGGCCTTTGAGTATATCAAAATATCATCAATGAATACAATCACAAACTTATCCAAGTATGGCCTGCAAACACGGTTCATGAGGTCCATGAAAACCGCCGGTGCATTGGTAAGGCCGAAAGGCATTACTAGAAATTCATAATGGCCATATCTTGTTCTGAAAACTGTCTTGGGAATATCATCATCATGTACGCGAAGCTGATGATATCCAGACCTGAGATCGATCTTCGAAAACGATGCCGAGCCCTGAAGCTGATCGAAGAGATCATTGATGCGCGGTAGTAGATATCGATTCTTGATTGTGAGTTTGTTTAATTCGCGATAGTCGATACACATTCGGGATGACCCGTCCTTCTTTTTAACAAACAGGACCGGTGCACCTCATGGCGAATGACTCAGGCGAATAAATCCTTTATCTGTCAGCTCTTGGAGCTGGCTCGCCAATTCTTGCAACTCCGAAGGCGCAAGTCTGTAAGGAGCTTTGGCGACTGGATTCGCACCAGGTACTAAGTCAATTCGAAATTCTACTTGACGTTCTGGTGGAAGACCCGGCAAATCATCTGGAAATACTTCTGGGAAATCTCTGATTACGGGAACGTCTTCAATGCCCTTTCCTTTCTTCTTTTTCTCCACCATGTGTGCTAAAAATGCTATACACTTCTTCCTAAGGTACTTGTGTGCTTTAGTGCATGACATCAGCTTAAGACCTTTACTAGAAGTTTCTCCAAAAACTCTTAAAGTTTCACCCGAAGGTAATGGAATACGAATGTACTTTTCATGACACACAATCTCCGCTTTGTGGGTGGCTAACCAATCCATGCCTATGATAACATCAAAGCTACCGAGATGCATAGGTATGAGATCAATTAGGAAAACGTGATCACTTAAGTTCACAGTACATCCAATAATACCAGTGACAATATCAATAGCGTTTCCGTCAGCCACCTCCACGTTAAACGGTTTGTCTAAGTATGTACGTGTTCTACCAAGCATGCATTCAAAATCATATGATACAAAACTCGTATTGGCACCAGAATCAAATAAGACAGATGCATATGAGTTGTTGATTAGAAATGTACCGTTGACCACGTCCTGGTTGGCTTGAGAAGCTGGAGCATTCAATTGGAGCGCCCAGCCTCTTGCCACCCTCTGATTGTTCCCAGTCAACTTTGGGCATTGATTTCTGAAGTGACCCACTTCATCGCACTCATAACAGGCTCTTGCCTGTGCAGGTACCTGGCGAACAGTGCAAGCGGAGCAAGCTGCATCCTTTGTGCTTGCGGTGCACTCCAACAAACATTTGCAAAATGGCCATACTTGCCACAGTTGTTGCAGACGCGACAAGGCACGTTAGGCAGGTGATGATATCTGCAAGTATTACACTGGGGAGTATTCCCAATATAATTCCTGGCAGTGGTGTTGTTGGCTGATTGCTGCGCAGACTTACCAGCAGGAGTAGTGACCACGAAGTTCTTGGTCTTCCTCTTTTTGTTGCTGCTTTTAGAAGAGCTAGCAGCTTCAGACTTGACTTCAGTCTTTGTTTCCTTTGCAACAGTCTTCGCCTCTGTTTTCTTTGTCCCTTTTCTTGTGAGTGTTCCAGCCTTCACATGATTATCAGTCAGAGTTGCAGATAAACGGATCGCAGCCTCAAGTGTTTTGGGGTTGCTTCCGTAGACAGTATCCTGAATCTGTATCGGCAGTCCGCCGATATACTTCTCAATTGCTCTCTCCAAAGGTGTCACCAGATGAGGCACCAACAGACTATACTCATGGAATTGAGTATTGTATATGACATTCTCACCACTATCTTGTTTTAACTCCCAGAACTCAGTCTCTAGTTTCCTCATCTCGCTACGAGTACAAAATTCAGTGGTCATCAGATTCTTGACCTCTGTCCATGTCAGTGCTAAAGCAACTTCAACTCCCCTAGTTCGTTTTTCCCCATTCCACCACGTTAGTGCTCTCTTTTGGAAAACACTAGTGGCATAACGAAGTTTCAGATTCTCTAGGCAATCGCTGTTAATGAAGGTGTTCTCCATACTCTTAAACCACTGCAGCAGACCAGTGGCTATCTCAGATGCCGTAAACTTCAGTGGATTACAGGAGTTGGTGGGTTTGCACCATCTCTGTTCTGATTGATATTCTGATTGGCTTGAGTCAATTGGTTCACCAATCCAGAGATAAGGTTTGCTAACTCTTTATGCTCGAAAGAATGTTGCGAGGATCCATGTGTTGCTTGGTCAGATTCTCAACCATATCTTGTTCCTCCTGAGTGAATCTTCTAACATATGGATGACTCTCTAGATTCTGAGCAGGTTCGTGATTGTGATTGTCGTTTATCACATGTAATTTCTAGGATTAACGAACTTCGTTGTATAACACTATCAGCTGAAACGGGCAACTGATTTTCTTGCTGTCTGACCGTCTAAAGATTGCGATGCTATTATGCTCGCCACCACGGTCACGCATGAGCCTGACTTTGATTACACTGCCTGTTGTCTATGATTTTTCGTTCTTCTTTTTACTACAATGTAACCATTGTCTAGTGCTCTACTTTTCACCCACCCTACCAACGCTTCTTCGAACATAAACTCATGACATATAAAAATAATAATAAGTACCATAAATAATAATCATTATATACAATGATCAACATTTATGTTTCATTTAAGTTACATCTTTTGTTTCTTAGTTAATGTTTGAATCGGTAGGCTTTTTTTCATAAGCCTCCTCCGGGTTACTTTGCTTACTATCAGAATACACGAACCCATAATCGTTTTGTTGCGCATACGATGCTTGACTATCAAAACCGACATCAGCGTTAGGTTCAGCATTCAGATCTATCGTGCCGTATGAATAGTCAACAAGAGGCTCTTCATTCAAATCTGGCACGTAATCGTTGAAAAAACTACCATCCCAGAACGACATCGTTACAAATCTGAATTATCGTGAGATATCTTCGAAAACGTATTCGTTCGTTCGAAACGATTCAAGCTTATATAGAAATTTCAAATTTGTTAAATACGGCCCGTACTGGGTCAAATCAATGTTCTTTCATGTCAGCAGTGTCAGTGTTGAAAAAGCAAGACGGGTCGTACAGCTTAGTACGGGCCGTCTTGCTTCAAATGATTGTTCTATGTTTCAGGGAATGTCTGTACGATGAATGAGATGGGCCGTACTGACCAGTACGGCCCGTCTTGTTTCCAATGATTTTCATAGGTTGTCAGGAGAATGTTTGACCGAGGACTGTGACGGGACGTACTGGGCAGTACGGGCCGTCTCAGGGGTGTATTTTTAAAAATTGGGGTGTTAATTTAACACAACCCTTTATTAAACATATGAAGTAGAAGAAAAATACTATTAAATTACAGAAGCGATCTTCATAATTTATTCTCTTATTTATTTATTTATTTTTGATAGTTGACCACTAAATTGGTATAAGTCTATTGGGCGTAATATTTTTAATAATCAGTAATATTTAGGATCCATAAAATAAGGATACTTAAATATGAGGATCCTTATTAAGGATAATTACTCTAAAGATATTTTGGACAATTGTTCTTATGTCTTTTGTTATTCCGGAATACGCATTCAGGATAGACAACGTTATTATATATATATATATATATATATATATATATATATATATATATATATATATATATATATATATATATATATATAGGGCAGGGTATAAAAATAACCCTCTTTTTTTGCTAGAACTACATAACACATTTAAACCAATCATAAACTTACACATAAGCATTATATTAAAATATTAAAAAGGGCATCATAGTCATTTTACCCCTTATAAGTTTCCCCCCCTCTTTTTTAAACATTAATAACTTTTTTATAATATATTATTTTTTAAAAAAATTGCACCATTATAATCGTCTCATTTTTTCTTTAATTCCGTTATAGTCTCGACTAATTTTTTTTACTTTTTTTAAATGCCCTATATTTACATCATTGTAACGAGGTTAAATATAACAAATTTATTTGAAATTTTTTTAAAAATGATAAATTACAATGATGTAATTTACATTGACGTAATTTATCGTGATGTAATTTACATTGACGTAAAATTCGGTTTCGGTTTTTTCGGTGAATTTGGTTTAAATTACAGCGATGTAATTTACATTGACAACAAATTAGTTTAAATTTTTTTCGAACAATGATAAATTACATCACTATAATATTCATTGTGAGAGAAAAAAATCAAAATAATGTGTTCTATTACATCACTGTAATTTATCATTGACGTAAAATTCGGTTTCGGGTTTTTCGGTGAATTTGGTTTAAATTGCAATGATGTAATTTACATTGACAACAAATTAGTTTAAATTTTTTCGAACAATGATAAATTACATCACTATAATTATCATTGTGAGAGAAAAAAATCAAAATAATGTGTTCTATTACATCACTGTAATTTATCATTGTTAGATAAAAAATAAAATAATGTGTTACGTCACCGTTAATTATGTCATTGTAAATTACTTCATTTTGTGTTACATTACTTCATTTTTTGTTACATTACTGTAATTTACCATTGTTAGAAAAAATTTTTAATTAATTTGCTATCTTTAAGCTCGTTACAATGATGTAAATACATGACATCAAAAAAAAAAAAAAACTAGTCGAGACTATAACGAAATTAAAGAGAAAAATGAGACGAGTATAATGGTGCAATTTTTTTAAAAAAATAATATATAAAAAAGTTATGAATGTTTAAAAAAAATGGGTAAACTTTACTTAAATAACAAATATCTTAAATGCCCTTTACATTAAAAAAAGAAAAAAAAGGAAGCTGACACGTGTCACCATCCTATACACTTTCATTTTTAAAGTAACCATTGGATGATGGTTAATGGGTTGTAACAAAAGATGAGGGTTATCAAAAATTTCATCCCCTATATATATATATATATATATATATATAGGGGAAGGTTAAAAATATAACCCACTAAATGCTCGCTAACGCAAATAACTTTGGCAAGATGAAGCCGAATCTTGGATTGTTCTTTTAAACATTATTGTAACACATTTTGAACACCATGTTCTTGTATGAGTTTGTGCTAATTCATCACCGTTCAAAAACTTACAGTACTGCAAGTTCAAAACTTACATTACTGTAAGTTTAAATATTTAAAAACTTACAACGATGATATTTTTTTTAACGGTGATGAATTTTCACAAACTCATAAAAGAACATGGTGTTCAAAATGTGTTACTATGATGTTCAAAAAAAATCCAAGATTCGGCTTCATCTTGCCAAAGTTATTTGGGTTAGCGCGCATTTAGTGGGTTATGTAAAATTCCATGCCCTATATATATATATATATATATATAGGGGAAGGTTCGGTTGTTAACCCACTGTAATTATGGTAACCCAAATAACCTTGCAAAAACTAGCCGAATCTTTGATTTTTTTTCAGAGTCTTTATTATACATATTTAGGGGGGTTTTTTTTTTTTGTGTTTTGGCTAATTCGCAAGGCAAATCGAATTTTGTAGATGCATTTTATGTCCATAGTTCAATTTTGTATTATCCATCATGTAAAATTCAAGTTATACTAATGGAAGTTGTCTTTATATGTTGATATTAATGTTTAAATGTTGATTATATGTTTGTTTGATTTGATTTAGTAATGTTTAATGTTTAAGTATGTGTTATGACCATTCGGGCGAATGACTCTAACGAATGAAGTCATTCGCCGAATGAACGCCCTAGCGAATGACATAGGCGAGCGAATGATTCATTCGGCGAATGAGTCATTCGACTGACTTGTCCATTCGACATAGTCACTCGCCGAATGAGCTGCTTCGGCCACTCATTCGGCCGAATGACTACAATCTATATATACAAGTTCAAATCATTTCAAACCTAACTTTTCTAAGTCCTCATTCTTCCCAGTGCACTCTAGTGTCAAACCCTTGAAGTTTTGAGCGATTCTTACCGTCCAACTTCGATTCTCAACCCGTGGTAATCGATTCTCACTCACACGTTGATTCTACTCTCTCGATTCACCACGGTTGCTGTTGAACACGACTGGAAAACCCTGGAATAGGATTCCGCACTATTCCAGAGGCTGTCAAGTAGATTTCTTTTGGAATCGGATTGTTTCCGAGCTCCTACTAGGTCCTACAAAGTGGTATCAGAGCTTTAGCTCTTGATTCTGCTTGATTTTCATTCTAAATCATCAGATCTCAGTTTGGATTTTCGAAACCTGCAAAACCCTGATTGCCTTGGCCGAAAAGTTACTATTACATTAAAAATCCGTGGATTTTTGTGGTGTTTTTGTCCAAACTTTTATCCCACTTGGTTCATAATCATATCATGATGTTCTGTACCAAATTTGGTAATTAGATCTGTTCTAAATCGAAAGTTATTGCGATCTTCGTTGCTAAAACCCTCAGATCGGCCGAATGAGCATGGCGGCCGAATAAGTTTGGCCGAATAAGTCTCATTCTCCGAATAGCACCATTCGCGAGTGTCATTCGCCGAATACCTCCATTCGTTTTGGTCATTCGGCGAATAGCTTCATTCTCAACTCTCATTCGGCGAATAGCCTCATTCGACCTTTCATTCGCCGAATAGGATTCATTTGTCCTAATAGTCATACTCAGCTTGTCATTCGCCAGAATCAGTTCATTCGGTGCCCGACATTCGCCCCAATCATCTTCATTCGGCCATCAGTCTGAAAAATTTTCTAAGTGTTGAATCTTGTTGTTCTTGTTTAAATGGAGGATTTAGCATTAATGGCTAATCAGAATCATCGCATTCAGACTTTACTGTTGACTGAGACTGAGACAGGGAACTGCAACAAAGCTCCCAAGTTGCTATCCTTAGATGATTATCCACACTGGAAATATAGATTTGAGATTCACATGAATAGGGTGGATACTAACTTGTGGATGATGATTAAAGGAGGTTATCTGAGACCTCTGAATGAGGATGGAACTCCTATGCTAGTCACACGGATGACTGAGCCTCAAAGGAAGCTTTATGATTATGAGAAGAAGGCTTATGCTATTTTATCTCAGTCCATTGCTACTGACATTTTCCATCAGTTCAGACAATTTACATCTTCTAAGTATTTGTGGGATGCTTTGCAACAGCGTTATGAGGGCAATGATGCTTTGAAGATTATCAAGTCAAAGGCATTAAGAAAGGAGTTCAACAGTTTCATGTATGTTGGAAATGAATCTTTGGATGAGTTGATTGGCAGATTCTATCATCTTTTGAGTGAGCTGTTCAATCATGAAGTCAAGACTACTACTCAGGAGAAGATTCAGTGTTTAGCAGATGCTCTACCTCTAAAGTAGGAATCATTTTTGATGGTGCTAAAACAGAATGAGATGATGGCACATATGGACATAAATGATTTTATTCAGAAGCTGAAAGAGCAGGAAATAGAGAACAAGTGGAAAGCTAAACGGGTTGCTCAAGTCCAAGATCCATCATTGTATTATTCTACTCCTACAGTTGAGAAATCATCCTCACATGCTCCATTGAAGACAACTTTTGTTTCTAAGACAACTGAAGCTCCATCTTCTGCTCAGATTCATTTTAGTCAGTCATCCTCTTCATCCAGCTCACAAAAAAAACATCATCAACCTGTCACAAGTCTCAAGACTGAAAATTTTGATAAAGTTACTGTTGAGATTGCTAAAGAGCATATGGGTCTTTTGTCCACTTTGGTTAGTTCTTATGATGGACCGGTAGCAGGACAGATTGGCAATCCTTATCTGACATGGAAAGAATTGACATCATGTGGGCTTTGGCAATTGCTGTGAGGAGAGCTAAGGAGTTTGTCAAAAGGACTGGTAAAGACATTAACTTGAACAAGGAATCTAAGTTTGGTTTTGACATGGCCTCTGTCACTTGTTACAATTGTGGGGAGAAAGGTCACTTTGCTAGACAGTGCAAACAGCCAAAGAAAGCAGGAAATAAAAATCCTTTTCATCATCAGAAATCATCTTCTGTAAATCTAGAAAGAAGGCTTGTTCCTATTGATTCTCCTGTTCAAGCTAGTTCATCTAACTCAGGCACATCATTGATGGTTCAACAAGATGAAGGTGAAAACTGGGATTTCAGATTTAATCATGATCAGAAGCAACAGGATAAAGCATGTGTTGCTGAGATCAAGAAGTTGGATGATCAAAATGGAGAGAGTACTTCAGGAGAAGCACAGATCAATGGAGAAGAAGCATCGGGTTCAGAGTCAGAAAGCTTATTAGACTCAGATACCCTAGCAGATTCTGATGCTGATATTGAAGAACCAGTTACTCAGTTTGCTTTGATGGTAAACTCATCTGCTACTCCTGCTGCAACTTCACAATCTGATCAGGTATCTGATGAATGTTCATCTTCTTGTTCTAGTTGTTTTAATTGTGTTGACCTTAAAAGCAAGGTCTTTTCTCATCAAAATCACACTGCTTTGATTAGCGATCTCAACCAGTGTATTGAAGCAAACAAAGTTTTAAAATCTAAGGAAAAAGATTTTCAAGCTAAAATTGAACTTTTAAACAGACAACTTCATGAGGCTGAGATTGCTGTTCTTAACAAGCAAGATGCTATAACTTCTTATCTCAATACCATCAATGAGATAAAGAAGAAGTTAGCCATAGTTGAGTGTGATTATGAGACCCTAGGACAAAAGCTCAAGAGCTATGAGAGTTCTTCCTATATCATTGAGCACATGATCAGTAAGGGTACCGATCAGAAGGGTAAGGGAAAAGTTATTTATCAACATTGTCCTCCACCAATCTTGAACAGCTTTGTCAATTCACCTGCTGACAAAGATGTTAAAGATTTTCAAGTTAAAACTCCATTAGTAATTGATCCAATAGGGATGATTACTGATGAGGGTTCCTCCTTGTCAAAGGAATCTTTTGTGGAGGGGATTGTTGAAGATTGGGTCTCAGATTCTGAGGATGAATCTGACTATTCATCTGACTGTGTTACTACTCAGAATAAATCTTCTGTAGTTATCAAAGGTGACCCAATCTCATCATCAAAGATTTATCAAGCTTTAAGCTTTGTTAAAGCTTCAAAAGAAAATGAAGCGTGTGTGTCAAACAAGATTGACAATCTTGTTCCTAATGGGAGAAAGGGTTTGGGTTTTAATCAGAACAAGTCTCAAACTAATGTTTTCAAACCGAAAAGACAGTCTTTTTCTGAATTAAAACATTTTCATAAAAAAGGTAACAACGTTTGCTTTGAGTGCGGTGCACCTGGACACATAGTCAGATTTTGTCCACACCTGGTTAGACCAAAGATTGCACTACCTAGAAAACTAAATCAGGTTTTCATCAAAGCTTTCAAATCTGAATCCAAGTCAGCTCAGACAAAACCCAAACAATTCATACAAGTTAAACCTATGGCTAAGAGTGAAGGGAAACTGGTGAACGTGAATGTTCCCAAGATGGTAAATGCTAATCAAGTTAAATCATCATCCATTTATCTGAAAAATTTTTTCAGTAAAAATGTCGTCTGGAAGGTCAAGTCTGAGACTTCAGTTCCACCCAATTCAGACAAGGCTGTTTCAGATGGAAAATGGATCGATGTTTTGATCCGAGACTCATTGGGACAACCCAAGACTGTAAAGGCTTGGGTTCCCAAATTGAACTACTTGTTTCATTCTTGTGCAGGTTGCCCCAACAGTTGCTCTTAACAGCTCTTGGATTGTTGACAGTGGGGCTTCCAGACACATGACTGGTGATATATCGCTTCTCACCAATGTGAATTCAGTTCGAGGTGGATATGTCGCGTTTGCCGGTGACAAAGGTGGTTTTATCACGGGAGAGGGAATTTTATCAAATGGGCAAGTTTCATTTGATAAAGTCAGATATGTCAAGCAATTGGAGAATAATCTTCTATCTGTATCAAAGATTTGTGATAAACAGTACAAGGTTCTCTTTGATGACTCCAAATGCTACATTCTTAAGGAAGGTGTGATTATCCCTGAAGATTCGATCTTATTGTCAGCTCCCAGAAAGCAAGACTTGTATGTACTCAAGATGGCCACAGCTTCAACAACATCCTCCACAGCTTCATGTTTTATGACAAAGGCAACTAAGAAAGATTCAATACTTTGGCATAAGAGGATGGGTCATTTGAGTCTCCGCAAGATGAATCATTTGGTACATAACAATCTGGTTGAGGGGGTTACTCTGACGAATTTCAAGCTGTCTGAAGTCTGTGTATCCTGCAAAAAGGGCAAGCAAGTCAAGCAGTCTCATAAACCAAAGAAGTATCACTCAATCGCTGTTCCACTTGAGCTTCTCCATATGGATCTTTTTGGTCCAGTTAACCATAAGAGTATAGTTGGAGATCAATATTGTCTTGTCATTACTGATGAATTTTCCAGATACTCTTGGGTGTTCTTTCTGAAGGAGAAATCTGAAACTTTTGATTGCATTCAAGTTTTGGTTACCAAACTTGAATCTCTTTATAAGCTCAAGGTTCGTATACTCAGAACCGACAATGGGACAGAATTCAAAAACCACAACATGGAGAATTTTTGTAATAAATGGGGTATTGTTCAACAATTTAGTGCTCCATATGTCCCTCAAAAGAACGGTCTTGCTGAGCGAAAGAACAAGATTTTGATTGAGGCTGCTAGGACTATGCTTGCTGATTCATCTGTTCCAGTTCAATTCTGGAATGAAGCTGTAGCAAATGCTTGTTACACTCTGAATCGGGTGTTGATAGTGAAGAGACATGGGAAGACTTGCTTCGAATTGCTCCATAACAAAAAGCCAAATCTTAAGTATCTTGAGCCATTTGGTGCACCATGCACTATGCTTAAGAAACGGGAGCAAGGCAAGTTTAATGAGAAGGTGGAAGAAGGGTATTTTCTTGGGTACAGGACTCCAAATAAAAGAGTTTATAACAGATCAACTCAAAATGTGGAAGAGTGGTACCATGTTGATGTTCAGAGATATTCTATGCCCCCACCAGGAAAAGGGCCAGACTGGATGTTTGATTATTCGGGTCTCTTTGATTCTTTCAATATGCCTCCCATGTACTCAGATGAAGATGTTGCTGTTCAAATGTTATATGATGTACAAAATGCACCTAATGAACCCGTACCACCTTCATCCACTTCAATTCCCATAGTACAGACAAATGATGATAGCTCAGACACTGATGAAAACCCTGTTCCACCAGTTGCCCCCGAACAAAATGTTGATGATCATGTACCTGATCTTGAGGTTTTGAATTTGAACAATCTAGATCCGCAGGTTGAGGTTCCTCCCCATCCGGTTGGAAGAATTAATTGTATTCATCCTCAAGAGAACATAATTGGGAGTCCATTAGATGGAGTTAAAACCAGAAATCAACTTTCTTTAGGGGGGCTTGCTGACATTCTTGATTTTGCAGATGTAAGCTTTTGTGCTCATTCCTGTTTTATCTCTCAGGTGGAACCACAAACTGTCACTGAGGCTTTAAAGGAAGAATCATGGGTTGATGCCATGCAAGAAGAATTGCTACAATTTTAGAAGTTAGGTGTCTGGCAACTTGTTGACAGACCGAAAGGTGCAAAAGTCATTGGCACTAGATGGGTTCTTCGTTGCAAGAAAGATGATCATGGGATCATTGTACGAAACAAGGCACGTCTGGTTGTTCAAGGATTTAGACAGATTGAAGGTTTGGATTACAATGAAGTGTTTGCACCGGTTGCTCGACTTGAAGTAATTCGTATTTTCTTGGCATATGCATCCTTCATGAAGTTTAAAGTTTATCAAATGGATGTCAAGAGTGCATTCCTTCATGGTGTGATTAGTGAAATAGTGTATGTCAGTCAACCTCCCGGGTTTGAAGATCCATTGCATCGAGACCAAGTCTACAAGCTAGAAAAGGCTTTATATGGATTGCATCAAGCGCCGCGAGCATGGTATGAGACACTGTCTACTCACCTTCTGAGAAACGGGTTCAGAAGAGGTGTTATTGACTGTACACTGTTTATTCGAGAAAAGGATGGTGATCTACTCTTGGTACTAGTTTATGTGGACGATATAATTTTTGGTTCAACAAATGATGGTCTGTGCAAAGAGTTTGAGAAGGTTATGAAAGAGAAGTTCGAGATGAGCTCAATGGGAGAGATGAAATTTTTTCTGGGATTACAAGTGGATCAGTCTGAGGCAGGAATATTTATTCATCAGACCAAATATGTTGGTGATATACTGAGCCGGTTCAGTATGTCAGATGCAAAACCTGCTGGTACCCCACTGGCTGTTAATCACGGGATTACACCAGATGAAAGGGGGAGTTAATTAATGCCACTCTGTACCGAGGAATGATTGGTTCTCTTATGTATCTTACTGCTTCTCGGCCAGACATCATGTTCGCCACATGCTTGTGTGCACGTTATCAATCAAAACCAAGAGTGTCTCATCTGATTGCTGTGAAAAGGATTATGCGTTATCTTAAGGGTACACCGGATCTGGGTTTATGGTACCCTAATGATGATAGTTTTGAGCTTACAACATACAGTGACTCGGATTATGGTGGATGCAAGAGAGACTTCAAGTCAACATCGGCGGGATGTCAGTTCTTTGGAACCCGATTAGTTACCTGGTAGTGCAAGAAGTAGACGCCGGTGTCTACTTCAACCTGTGAAGCTGAATACATTGCTGCTGCTAGTTTTTGTTCTCAGGTCATCTGGATCCAACAGCAACTCAGGGACTATGGGTTACACTTTTCTAACACTCCTATACATGTTGACAACACTGCTGCCATAGTTGTCACTAAAAATCCTGTTCAGCACTCAAAAACAAAACACATCGACATAAAATATCACTTCATACGTGATTGTTATGAAAAGAAACTAATCGATGTTGTTAAAATTCACACCGATCACCAGAAAGCCTATCTTTTCACAAAAGCTTTTGATAAACCAAGATTTTTATATCTGTTATCGGCTAATGGTGTTTTCCAAAAGGATGAAGTCCTACCTTCATCTGAATCTCACAAATGATCATCGCTTTTCTTAGTTAGTTTTGTTTTTGTTTTTATTTCTTTCTTTAATTTAGTATTCTTGTTATTTCATTACACTAATCAAAATACAAAAAGATTTTCTGTTTTAGGTTTTTAGGGGGAGAAAAAGTATGAAATTTGAAAAACCAAAAACATTAAAAAAATTTGAAAAACTCAATAACATTCGAAAAATTATTAAAAATGAGAAAGTCTTCTTTGAGAAAGTAATATATTAATCTATCATGTCATAAAAGCTGAGGTGAATGTGTAAGCTGAAAACACATGAGAATTATAATGTGATGTACTGATAGGCTGATTGTTCAAAATGAATAGACAATTTGTGATGACTTTGAAAGTTTGGTTTGTGGGATCTGTTTTATAAAACTAGTTGAGTGAGAAATAGTTTTAGACTCAAATCAAGCATACACCGGTCATCATAGAATCATATGAGGTTTCAAACAAAAACAAGCTGGTATTAAGCTTGAAGAAAAATAAAAACAAGCTGGTATTAAGCTTGAAGAAAAACAAAAGCAAGCTGGTATTAAGCCTGAGAAATACTTAAACAAAATAAGTTCGATTCCATACACGTGCCATATTGCTGGGACGAACCTAGCTGAAGCCGTCCATTTGGATAGAACAAGAAAAATACAAAAAGATAATAAAATTGGAATCTTATAGAATTTATGATGACTGGTATTAAGATGTGCTGAAATGAGTTATAAATTGATTTTTATCTTTAATTGGTAAAATGAAATGGGTAACTCAACCAGAAAACATGAGTGATCATAAATCTTGTTTAGAAGTTATGTAAAGTCAGGCTTAAGATTGGACAAATATATCAGTAATCATGATTATAGGACAAATGTGTTTGAAGTGAAACATTCAGTGATGCTGATCTGATATGATTAGGTGTGTGTGTTAGCTTCTCAATAGACTTCTCACAAAAACTTGTGTTTCTTTGTATTTAGTTGCTAGTTGTACAGTCGTATTTTGTTTCAGAGAATTACAAAAACATTTTACATTTTCAATTTCAGTTTAGATGATCATTTGTAAGCTCAGATGTCTGTCTTATCTGAATCCTAAACCAACCAGACTTATCTTCATAAATGGCATCGGGTTTAAAATCAAAAATGTCAAATCTTGAAATTGGTGTGTTTTGTAGTGAGTATGACACATTCAACCGAATGACTCATTCGGCGAATGAGTCATACGGCGAATGACTTTTGATCGAAAGAAGAGATTCGCCTACTCATTCGGCGAATAGCTCTCACATTTGAATCTCATTCGCCGAATAACTATTGGAGAAAGAACTCATTCGCTTGAATCATTCGGCGAATGTGTTAGCGATGAAAGAGGTCATTCGCCACTTTCATTCGGCGAATGACTTTACCTATATAAGCCTTCAATCGCCGAACTACTTTCATTCTCCAAAAAGTCATTCTCTCGCCACTGTGTGTGTGTTATTCGGCCGAATCACACGTTTACATTCGTTTTGTGGTTTCTCTGTGATCTCCTCTATATTTGCACTAATTTTCCTTCTACTGATCATTACAGGTATTCATGGATCCAACATCATCGATTTTTGACCGCTGAATCGTTCAAAACAACATCTATTCAAGGGTTTTAGGGTTTTTAAAATACCCTTGTCAATAGATGGTCTTAATTGACTTAAACATATATAAAATCTGTTTTAAACTTGTTAGTCGGTGGTTTCTGAGTATGTTGGTATAATTTTTATGAGCTGATTTGAGAATTTTGTCAAAAGGGATTCGAATATGAACAGACAGCCGAATGACGCCATTCGGCGAATGGCTCATTCGACGAATGAGAATCATTCGGCAAATGAGATTCAATCGACGAATGTAGTTCATTCGGCGAATGAGACTCTTTCAACAAATAACTCATTCGGCGAATGAGACTCATTTGACAAGTGATTAATTCGGCGAATGAAGCCATTCGACCAATAAACTCATTCGTCCAAATTAACCTCATTCGGCAAATCAGTTTAAACGGATTCTCTGTTCTGATTTCTGATATGTTTTCTGTATATTATGTAATTGAACTGTTCTAACAAGTTTTTTTTTATTTGATTTTCAGAATGGCTGGATATATGTCAGTAACGAAGAACAACATCTGTGCACATTTGGATCTCACCACTCCGAACGCCAAACACTACACTGAGATCATCACATTTCTCAGACGTTCGAGGATTTTCACTGCCATATCTACTTTGCGTGTGCCATATCATTCACATCAGCAAGATTTCTGGGCTTCTGCTGATATAGACTGCGAAGCCAAACCTACAGTCATCAGAGGAAGGTTCTTGGGCATGATGTTGTTATATCAGCTGATCATATCAGGAGAGTTTGTGGTTTCCAGGATTCACCTGATCAGCCGTATCTGTTAGCTCGTTATTTAGTTCGTGGCTGCCTTATGAGGTGCAAGTACGAAGGCGATCTTGGAGCGGGAATCCTGAACAAGGCTTATATGTCTCCACAGTTCAAGTACCTCGCTTATGTATTGATTCACTGCCTTGGATCTAGGAGAGGGGGTTTTGATGATATGCGAGAAACGATACAGTGTGCTTTTGTTGCCCTGGTGCTGAACCGACCATTCAACTTCTCTGAGATGGTTTTCACGCATATGAAGGAGAATGTGGCTTTGAAGGGAGACAAGAAGTTCTTGATGTATCCTAGGTTTCTGCACCAGTTGATTGATGCTCAGTTACCTGATTTGCATAAGATTAACACGGATATCGTCAAGCTGGATAACATGAATGACATCACTGAATGACATCACTCTCAACAGAGTGATGTCATACAGAGGCAAGGAGAGGAAGCCTGCAGCTCGATCTCTATTTGGTCATCTTTCTAGACCTGATTACGTAGCACCTGTTGGTTGGAGATGGAGGCATGATGATTCTGATTCAGATATGGAGGATATAGTTATACCTGATGATGGTGGTGATGATGATACTGATGCAGGAGGTGCTGGTGCAGGTGGTAGTGGTGCAGGTGGTGGTGGTGCTGGTGAGAGCTCAGTGGCTGTGAGAACTGTAGCTGTTAGTTCTGTTGGTATGAGTACGGGTGTTGACTATACGACTACTACTGCTGATGTTAGCCTGGGTGAGGCTGTTGTTGTGACTACTGATGCTGGTGTGAGTACTTCTATAGCTGCTGATGAGGATGTAGATATTGATTCACTGTTGGAACTGGACTTCATGGCTACTACTACCTCCACAGTGACTACTCCTCTCGATATGACAGGCACCACATCTGTTGCTGATGGGAATGAGTCAGATGACTCAAGTGATGATGATGGTAAAGCTGGTGCTGATGAAGCTAATAGTTCTGATTCAGAGGATACACCAGATGATGAGTTCGAGAGTGTATGGATTGGTGGGAGATTGATGAAGAGGAAGAGGAAGAGAAGTGAAGCAGAGATGGAGGAGATTACTGATCCATTATTCATTCCGGAGTTTCATGTTTCACCTCCTCCTCATTCCTCTACTCCAGCTACTGCATCGGTTTCTGTTGCTGCAGTTCAGTCTTCTTCATCTCCTGCTGGCAGGAGGAAGAGATCGAGGTTCCTCTTTCAGAGGAGGTCAGAACTGATGACAGTTGTTACATCTACTGTTACATCAGTAGCAACTGTCTCAGTTTCATCACTGACCAGGTCAAGGGCTATTCCGACTCGTGCTTCTACAGCCCCTCTGACCACCTCTATGATTCAGGCTCCTGTTTTTACTACTGCCTCTGCTGGTCCCTCCGTATCACGAGCTGACACGTTCATACCTACTGTTTCAGTTGTGGATCAGCTTAGCACACTGAACAGTATGGTTCTTAGATTGATGGAGAGGAGCCTTGAATAGGAAAAGAAGAATAAGGAGCAGGAGTTGATTATTGCTCAACTCACTGAGCGAGTAAATGAGCAAGATACTTTGCTTCTTCAGGCTACCGATCAGAGAGCTGATCTACGGGCTCGATCTGCTCAGCAAGAGGAGCAGTTGCTGAAGTATATTGATGAACATAATCAGTTGGCATTGACAGCCACTGGTTTCAATGAGAGGATACTGCTCCTAGAAGCTGAGAACGCCAGACATGCTGAACTAGTTGAAGGTTCCAAGGAAGGCACTCCGAGAATTGGGGCTCTGCAGCCAAATTCGATGATTCAGATTCAGACAAGGAAGAGGAAGAAGAGGAAGAGGAATCTGATGAGGAGAAAGTTGACTATGAAGACACTGATAAAGATGATGACTCAGATCAGGACGGGTCAGGAAGCGGGTCTTCTGGTTCATCAAGTTCAGATGATGATGATGATGATGACCAAGCCCCTTCTACTTCTGAGATCAGGTCCAAGTCTATGCAGGATAAGAAGAAACAGGCTCCTTTTCAACCTCCTCCCACACAGACAGATGAACCAGAGGCTACTGAGGAAGTAAACGCTGTTCCTGTGAGACGTCAACTGGACGAGACTCTTACTATGATTCTTGATGCTCAAGGAATCATACAGCACTCAGTTAGCTACGATAAGGAGGAGGGAGAGATTATACATTGCCTATCAAAGGAGCAAATTGCAGAGTTGTTCAGGTTAAACCCTAATGAGGTTATCATTGAGGATACCTCTGTTCCTGTTACTGATGAGCCAACTCCAGAGTCCTTTGATGATATAGATGAGGTCATCTTGGAGGACATTACTGATGAATAATACCCAATGTATACATCAGCTGAGGAAGAGCTGCCAACATTCACTGATCAGTTTGATCAAGTCACTGAAGATCTACTGATCCTATACTTAGAAGAACAAGTTGAGGTTAGCAAAGCCGAAGCTGATGATCAAAAGAAAAGAAAAGAGGAATGGAAGGCCTACTGGGAGGTCCTGAAGAAAGAAAGCACAATGAAGTTGCCAGTTATGCACAAGAAAGTATACAGGACCAAAGGCTACAAGGCTGGAGGTCAAATCTTAAGCTGGGCATACTTTCATGATCTAGGGTGCTATGCTGTGAAGAGAGAAAGAGGCATTGACTACTTCAAGCATCCTCACGATTTTAAGACGTTGCCAGGTTTTGAAGTCAATCAGTTAGCACGTCTGAGGATGCTATATAGTGAAGATTCTGGAATGTCAGCCTGGTTTTCTCGTCAAATTCAGTACGAATAAAGAAAAAGATGGGTGAACTTCCAGCCCCAACAGCCTGAACGTTATTATTTACCTGAGATTGATGGAGACACCCAAAAGCACAAAGTTATCCTGAAGTGGCTTCCTCCTAAAGTTTTGAAGAAGATTCCGTTAAGGAAGATGCGACAAGACTTTATTGAGGGCTCCCGATGGTGGTACTATGAGGGCGGAGTGGAGAAGCTGTGATTGTCATGTGCAAAGATAAGAAGTGGGAAACAGAACAGATTTTTGATCCAATGTGGTTGACTAACTTGTCCCACAAAGATGTCCTAGCACTGTATCATCATCAAATTTTCTTCGATGTACAGGACATGGTACAGGCACTACAGTTCATGAGGGTGATCCGTCTCTGCAGTATATTCAAGATTCATGCTGGAGCTGACTGGAAAGCTATTTCTGAAAAGTACTTCAAGAAAGACACTTCCAAGGAGTGAACTAGGTCCAAGGGGGAGTTTGTAGATGCATTTTATGTCCCTAGTTCAATTTTGTATTATCCATCATGTAAAGTTCAAGTTATACTAATGGAAGTTGTCTATATATGTTGATATTAACGTTTAAATGTTGATTATATGTTTGTTTGATTTGATTTAGTAATGTTTAATGTTTAAGTATGTGTTCTGACCATTCGGGCGAATGACTCTAACGAATGAACGCCCTAGCGAATGACATAGGCGAGCGAATGAGTCATTCGCCGAATGAGTCATTCGACTGACTTGTCCATTCGACATAGTCATTCGCCGAATGAGCTGCTTCGGCCACTCATTCGGCCGAATGACTACAGTCTATATATACAAGTTCAAATCATTTCAAACCTAACTTTTGTGAGTCATCATTCTTCCCAGTGCACTCTAGTGTCAAACCCTTGAAGTTTTGAGCGATTCTTACCGTCCAACTTCGATTCTCAACCCGTGGTAATCGATTCTCACTCACACGTTGATTCTACTCTCTCGATTCACCACGGTTGCTGTTGATTTCGATTGGAAAACCCTGGAATAGGATTCCGCACTATTCCAGAGGCTGTCAAGCAGATTTCTCTTGGAATCAGATTGTTTCCGAGCTCCTACTAGGTCCTACAAATTTACATCGATGTAAATTCGATTTGCATTTCGAAACATTTAGAAAAGTGCAAAAATTTTACACCGATGCAAATTCGATTTGCCTTGCGAATTTGTCACACCCCGAGCCGGCGGGCTGGATCGACTTTCCCGTCGGGCGGAAAGTTCTCGGGGCGCGATAGCGTTTGATACTCAAATTGATCAGATTGTTTGCATAGCACATGATATATAATTGAGAAATGCTAACATGACAATGATATTGAATTACAAAGTTAAATTACAATGTATCGTTCATAATTTAACCAAGTAAATCTATTCAAAAGAATCAATAAGTTTTTATCTTGTAACTGTACAAGATCAACAAAAGATGATTCATTATTTTGTCATTCCAAAAGTATGCAAGACACAAAATGTAGCTAGGTCTTCTAAAAGTCCACTAGCTATGTCCCTAAAAGTCTGGTGACTACATGTAGGATCAGATGTTCTCAATTGATTTAATAATAGAGTATAGCAGCGGAATTCAAAGTTGAATTAGCACAATCATAGCAAGAACAAAGTTCAATCAAACAGTAAACGAATAATTTTGTTATAGAGAGAGTGTTTCTGCAAAAGGAATATTTCATTCAATTCACTAACTTCATTACATTACAAAATTGTCAACTGCCCTTATATAAAGACAGTGACGTCTGATGATGTCACATGATGTGACCCAAACAGACAAAACAAAACAACTGAAATAACCAAACTCTGAGAATGTCTACAACATCTGAGACATTCTCTTACAACTACTGAAGTAATTAAAACTACTGAAGTAATAAACTAAAACATCTGATGAGTAAACTACTCATCAGACTTTACAAGAACTGAAAGAAAACTACTGAAGACTAAACTACACACTACAACATCTGATGACTTACACTTCAGCTGTTGTATATCACTTCAGATCTTGTATCTTCTGTACATTGAATGTCAGCCGTTGTGTTTCTTCTTCAGTTGTTATAAGTGCTGTGAGACTTAGAGATTTTTCTGATCAGGCTCATTGGTTCTTTTAGTCCAACAAACTCCCCCTGAACCAATGCAGCAAAAACCTCTAATTTATTTATGGTCTCACTTATTTACTCCCAGGCTGAAAGATAAGTCTTTTTCTTTGAGATCAGTATCAAAATGACCAGTTAAAGTGTATGCCTGATAATCAACAGCTTAAAAAAATCTAACAAGCAAAATATGAGAGGGAACTCCATTGGGGAAATGGACTATGAGCATTAACCCCTCTCATTAAGCTATTGATCATATACTAACCTGAAGGACTCCCTGACATATGCCTCAAGCAGTATTACCTTCTCTTCTGGAGTCAGCCTCTCAGGTTCACCTTCAAAGAAAGACTCAGGTCGATAATACTCAGACAAGTACCTGGCCGTTGTCCCATCATTCAGCTCAACTCTAGTAATCTCTCTGTATACAAACTCATCAGGATGCTTCCCTTCCAAAAACAGAGAAAGCTCATTTTGTTGAACATTTTCAAGTTTCCTATATACCAAGCCTTTCTTGATCATTTTGTTTTCTATAAACTTTGGAGCTTTTGAGCCAGAGTTGTACACACTCTTGAAGTCATTGATTATCTCCCAAGGATCAAGTACTGACCCTAGCATAATGTCAGCAGTTAAGACCCTTCTGATTCTTCTGGCATAAGATGCTGGAGCCTCTCTCTTGTGTATCCTGTGAATGATTCTTGGATCAGGCCACATTCTAATCTGTTCCTTCCTATATTGATAGGTGAACCTCAGAGCATACAACCTTTGAGCTTCTTTCTTCATTGCAATAATGGTTGATGTCTGAGGATATTCCTTGTCAACCATCTTTAAGATTTGCTCATCATGCGTGTTTCTGGTTCTCTTCCTCTTCAAGCTTAACTTTTACTGCCAACATTTGAGATTCTGGTGTGAGCTTTGAATGTTGTCCAAACACCAGTGGCTCTCAGGCACATATTTGGCAGGGTAAAGTACTTTCTTCTTTTGAATGGCAGCAGATTTAACCCAGTTGTTGATGATTCAGGCTTTTGAACATTTGTTTTAATTACAGTAGAGATAGGAAGCCTGTCTTCCTCATCATAATCCTCCTCTTCTTGAATTCTCAGTTAGCCTTCTTTTCTTGAGAGGAGCCCTACCTCATCACTTTCAATAGGTTTCTCACCTCACCCCTCTGAGTTTGATCTTCTGTTCTTGCATCTTTTGTTCATTTTCTTGAAATCAGAGATTGTAACTTGTTCTGCACTTGCCTTCTCAATGCTTACTCAAAAACTTCTTATCCACAAGATTCTTTATCTGCCTTTTCCCCACCTTCAACATTTAATGTTCAACCTCCTCTAGCCCTGTTGGCAATCTCAGCAGGTTTATTCTTCTTCTGTCTCTGTATGTAATTGAATATCTGGAGATCTTTCAGAACCAATATTTCATTTTCATCTTCAGACCTTTGCCTTTTGGAAGCGAAGTTGTGACTGATTCTGTGCCTAACTCCCCCTTTTTGGCTGCAGGGGAAGAAGGGGTATGAAGA